>JAFVMD010000033.1:0-282428 GCA_023758005.1 Alternaria sp. BMP 0032
ATAAAGTAGTTTAATAGCTGTACTTTTATATTTTAGTATAATAGATAGTAAGATAAAATTATAGAATAGAATAGTAAAAGAAAGTAGTTTACTAGATTAGAAAAATAAGAAGTAGAGTTAATAGATAGAGTAAATAACTAAGAAAATAAAGAAAAAGAATAGATATAGTAGAGAAACTAGTTATTTACTATTCTTAAAAGTTTTAGAAAGAACATACTTCTATTAGTAAGTATTTAGAAGTTATATCTCTTTTATTATAAAACTCTAAATATTTACCTAATTACTATTATAATTAAATATATTATTTATAAGTTATAAAACATAAGAATATTCTTGTTATAAAGCTCTAAAGCTAAATTCTAGTAGTACACTACTTAATTATAGAGATTTAATACTTATTAATATAATAAAATTAAAATACTTTATAAAATAGTTATATTAACTTATAAGTTATAGAATATTATAAAGTACTTTATTAACACTCTAGAGTTTTATATAAAAACGCTATTCTTACTTAGTAATAATAGAAAATTCTATAGAGTAAAGTTTAAATATAGTATTATTAAGTATTATAATAGAGTATAGTATATAAGATAAGTACTTAGAAGTAATATAACTAAATAGTTTAATAAAGAAGTATTATTAGAACTAAAGTTAATATCTAGTAATAAAAATAGTATTAGAAGATAGTCTTATAAAGTAGTATTCTAGAGTAATATAAGGTATATACATTTTAAAGTAATTTTAGATAGTAGAGTTATAAGTTAGTATTTTACTATAGCATTAAATAGTTCTATAGCATAGTAGTAAGATAAAATATAGTAATATCTTCTATTTAAAAGTAGCATAGAATATTATAGTAGTATACTATAGTTATATAGTTTTATAGAAGAGACTATAATATATATTAGTTGTATAGAGTAGTATTATAATATAATATTATTCTAGCTAATATATTAAAGTAAGTTATATAATAGTATAGAAAAAGAAAGAATTATAAATAACTTCTTTCTATAGATAGATAAGTATTAGTAGAAAATAAGTAATCTCTACTATATTACTTACTTAATAGTAGTACTATTACTAAGTAGTATATCTAACGTAAAGCTTTATTATACTAAAAATAAGTAGTAGTTAATTAAATCTTTTGTAAAAAACTTAGATAATAACTTTTATACTTAGATCTTTTATACTAGAAGTAATATTCTTATACTTTAAATATATTATAATAATATATAAGTAAACTAGATTTATAGCTTATATACTATATAAAAGTTATTAGAAAGATAAAGTAAATATTTACTTAGAGAAGTAAAATATAAAAAAAATGCTAAGACTTTTTATTAACCTAGGTTAATAAAAAGTCTTAGCAAAAAGCATAGACTTTTTTTAATTTAACTTTTCTAAGTAAATATTTACTTTATCTTTCTAATAACTTTTATATAGTATATAAGCTATAAATCTAGTTTATTAATATAGAAAAGATATAAAAAAGTTAGATTTTTTTCTAAACCTAATCTCTAAGTCTATACTATAATCTAAATACTATATTATATACTCTATATATTAATTCTATATACGTATTCTATATCTATACTCTATATACCTATTCTATATATTTATTCTATATATATACTCTATATATCTATTCTATATCTATACTCTATAACTATACTTAATATCTATATTCTATATATATACCTTATATATATATTCTATATATTAATTCTATATATTAATTCTATATACGTATTCTATATCTAATGCTAAGACTTTTTATTAATCTAGGTTAACAAGATGTCTTAGCAAAAAGAATAGATATTTTTCTTCTTAACTTATCTTAGTAACTACTTAACTCTTTAAGTTAATAATCTAAATACTATATTATATACTCTATATATTAATTCTATATACGTATTCTATATCTATACTCTATATACCTATTCTATATATTTATTCTATATATATACTCTATATATCTATTCTATATCTATACTCTATAACTATACTTAATACCTATATTCTATATATATACTCTATATATATATTCTATATATTAATTCTATATATTAATTCTATATACGTATTCTATATCTAATACTAAGACTTTTTATTAACCTAGGTTAATAAGATGTCTTAGTAAAAAGCATAGACGTTTTTCTTCTTAACTTATCTTAGTAACTACTTAACTCTTTAAGTTAATAATTTAAATACTATAGTATATACTACTATACTATAATATTCTTAAAAAAAAACTTAAAAAAGTTAAAGTTTTTTCTAAAATCTAACTCTAAAGTCTATACTATAGTTTTAATATTTATTTTATAAATATTTATAAATATTTATAAAATAAATATTTATAAATATTTATTTTATAAATATTTATAAATATTTATAAAAAATAAATTCTTAAGTCTTAATATTTATTTTATAAATATTTTTATTTTAGAAAATTTAGTTACTTTTTTTTATAATTTTAAATTTATTATATCTTTTTAATTACTAGACTTATATTTACTTTTTTTACTAAAATAGAGTTTTATTAGCTTTTATTTTAATATTATAACTAAAACTATAAAGAAAATAAAAATTTAAAAGTTTCTAAAAATAGACTATTTTTTTTCTAAATCTTATAACTATACTAAATATCTATTATTTAAAGCTAAAATTAAAGTATATTATATAACTAGATATACTCTATCTATATATAAAATAATATAGTAAAAAAGTTTTAAAATTCTAAACTCTAAGACTAAATAGCTAGTATAAATAGTCTACTATACTTTTTATACTATATTTTAGATTAAGAAAATAATATAAGAATATATATTATAAGATTAGAAGATAGTTTTTTAAAAGAAAATATATATAGTAAGCTTTTTATAGTAGAATAAGAGTAGCTTTAAGAGTTTTACTTAGATAGTAGATTCTCTACTACTTAAGTCTCTAATAGCTATCTAGATATTTTAACTATATAACTTCTATATTTATTATAGTATTAGTAGATTTACTAGACTTATATATAAAGAAAAAATAGTACTAATAAATTATATTAAGTCTATAATAAAAACTATAGCTTAACGCTATAGAAATAGTAAGCTTTCTTTTACTTACGTGCTTTAATACTAATTAAGAATAGACTTTAGTAAATAGAAGCTATACTAGAATAGTTATTACTAGTAATAACTTATAGTAATATAGAAGTATTTAGACTAATTACTAAGATATTTTCTAATTAATAATATATAGATAGCTAAACTCCGCGACTATCTATAGCTAGAGAAGAGTATTATATTTATAATATAATATAAAAGTATAACTAATATTACTAGAAGATATATCTTAAAAAATATCTATATATATCTAAGTAATTAGAATTACTTTAAATACTATAGAAAGCTATATAAGCTTTCTACTTAATAGTATAGATAGAGAGATATAGTATTATAGAAATATTATAATACTTAAGATAAAAAGACTTTTTTAGTAAAGATATTATTAAAAAGTCTATTCTATTTAAATATAATATTATAGATAGTAATATATAAGTAGATATTAGAGTAAGATTAAATAGATACGCTAAAGAGAGTTTGTAATAAGATTATATACTATATTAATATATACTACTCTATTTATTACTTATACTACTTCTAAAGCTATACTTTATTTTATATATTATATTAAGTCTATAATAAACTATACTTTTTCTAATTCTAGTCTATAGAATATTTTATAGTCTATAGAAAACTAAAGATAGAATATTATTCTCTTCTATAGCGTTTTAAAATATATTAGTATATATAGATTTATAATATATAGTATAGTATAGTATATCTATTTTAACTTCTTTACTCTCTATATCTACTTCTCTTATATTATAGTAGTATAGTTAGTATTATATTCTTTATTAATAATAGAAGCTAGTAATACTAATAGAGAGATTAGAGAAAGTAGTATATTAAGTAAATATTATATAATAACTACTATATAGATCTATAGATATTAGTTAGCTAAGTATATAAGCGTATATATTATTTACTATAATATCTATAGTAGTTATATAGCTACTATAGATATTAGTTTATATAGCTTTATTTACTTATTAGAATCTAGTATATAGTTATTTAAAGATAAGAGAAGAGATTATATACTATAGATACTTTAAGTAGAAGATAGAGATTCTTTATACTATAGTTATTAAGATAATTAAGAATCTTTAGCTATATCTTAGTAGATATATCTATATATAAAATAGTATATTTAAATATATATAGAAATAATATAAAGATACTATAGTTAATACTTAAGTAGATTCTTTTAATAAAGTCTATTAAATAGAAGCTATAAGCTAAAAATAATAATTAGTAGAGAAGAAAGATTACTAAGTTTTACTAATTATAAAGATAGAAAAGTAAGTTTTACTCTATCTAGTTAATAAGTAGCTTCTAGATCTTAAAGCTAAGTATTAATATACTACTTTAAAGTCTAAGCGTAAAGTCTAGAAGATAAGTCTAACTATTAACGCGCTAGTATATAATTATTAACACGCTAGTATTAATATATCTAAATAGTTCTATACTTATATAAATATAACTAAATAATACTAGACTACTCTCTTATATAATAATAATATCTACTAAGCTTTAAATATATAGTTACTCTTATATACTAGATATATTAATCTAAAGATATTATAATATACTAGTAACTAATTATATTTATAAGATCTAAAGTCTAGAGCTATTAATTAAGCACTACTTATAGTTATAAGTCTACTATAGTAGCTACTTATTTATATACTACTATAGTATAGAGAATCTACTATACTAGTATTAATAAACTATATTCTACTATATCTAAGTATATCTAATATAGCTTTATAGACGTATATTCTCTAAAAGACTTAGATTATATAAGTAGACTTTTATTAAATTCTCTAAGTATAAGACTTAGAGTTTAGTAAACTCTTAGAGATCTACTATAGATAGTAAAAAGAAATAGTTATAGTAAACTTATCTAGATTTACTAAGATAATAAACTATAGAAGTAAATACTTCTTCTAGATAGTTAAGGCTACTATATTATAGTAGCTCTAGAACTATAATATCTAGAGTATATCTACGCGCTTCTAGTGCGATTATACGCTTATATCTTTTACTATCTTATAGAAAGTAGCTAACTTAATATTCTATTATATAATATATATATTATACTCTATATATTATAATAATACTATTCTAATAGTAACTAGAGATTCTCTATATACTATAATAGATATACTATCTATAAGCTAGCTCTAGAGTAGCTCTATAATAGAGAGTAGTTCTTAGCTAATATAATAGAATTTAGTAATACTAAAAGATTATATTTATAATAATCTCTAGACTACTACTATTTATTTATAAATCTATAATAAAAGAGAGACTTTATATTTATTTATATTTTACTCTTTATTTCTAGATTATAATTAAAATCTAGTTATAGACGTCTAAGACGTCTAGCTATCTATTCTTATATAAAAACTAATAATATTTTTAAATTAGTAGATAAGTAATTAAGTTAATATTAAATTATATTCTCTCTATTTTTATCTCTCTAGAGTCTATATTTAGAATAATAATAAACTTATAAGTATTCTATTAGACTTTATATAGAGCTATTTTTAGAATAATAAGTATATATTAAGTATCTATTTTAGTACGTCTACTATAGCTAGTTTTTATAAATAGTCTAAATCTAAATATTAATTACTATTACTAACTATAACTTAGACTATCTAAAGAAAGTATCTACTTAATAAAATAGAATAATACGCGTATCTATTCTTATAGCTTTTAATACTAGAGCTTATACTATATTAATAGTAAATAATCTTAACTATAGAGTATACTTCTAGATAGATCTTAGCTAGATAGAGCTTATATCTAATTCTACTTTATATTTAGAATCTAATAGCTTTAGAACTAGAACTATAAATTAGAAATAAAAGATTTATATAGATAAGCTAGAGATTCTAATAAAGTAGAATTATATATCTCTATAAATCTATAGATCTATATCTATATCTTCTAAACTTAATAAGATTAAATAAAAAGATAATATTAGAATATTAGCTATTATAGATAAGATACTCTATCTTAGTATAAATAGTAATAATTATTTAATAGTATCTTCTTAAGAATTAGTATTAGATATAGTAACGTCTAGCTAGATAGAATTTAGTTAAGATATATTAGTTAATTAAAAACTATTATTAAATATAATTAGTATAGAAGATAATAGTAGAAAGTCTTCTTATAGCGTAAAAAAGATTAAAATATATAAAAAAAGCTCTAAAGAATATAAATTATAGACTAAAGAAGCTACTAAGACTTATAAGTTAATAATAGTAGATATAATAGAGTCTATTAAACTACTATACTTTTAACTTAATCTTAAAGTAGCTCTATCTAATATCTTAGTAATATATTATCTCTAGTATATACTAATAATAAAGAAAAAAATTATTATTATAGCTAGTGTAGATATCTCTATATTAGCTACTATACTAGATTTTTATTTAGAAAATAGTCTATTTAAAAGTCTTAAGTTAAAATATAAGTTAAAGATATTAAATAAAGATTTTTTTAATATAGTAGTATATAATAATAATAAGTTAACTAGAGTATTTTATAATATAATTTAAGAGTTATAGTATAGTGCTACTAAAGTAAAATCTTCTCTCTTCTATATATAGTTATCTAATCTAGTTAATAAGAGCTACTTACTATATCTATATATCTAGAATATTAATAGAATTAATATATTAATACTAAATCTATAAACTATAGTATCTCTACTAGAGAAAGAGCTCTAGCTAAAGACTATAGTATTATATAGAGATCTAGACTATATAGTCTATATATAATATAAGCTACTCTTCTCTTTTTAACTATTAAAATTTATTAGTTCTATTATATCTAAGTACTCTAATTATAAGTAGTAAAACGTATACTAATAAGCTATAAATAAGTATAGCTATAGTATAGAGAGATTAAGATTTTAGATTTATTTATATAAAGATAATAATTTAGATACTATAGTAATTAGCTTATATATTCTATTAAATCTACGTATAGAGCTAGATACTATACTTATCTATAGTACTATATTATTAGTATCTAGAATATATTAGATAGCCTATAAGATATATACTACTATAACTTATTAGAAGTTAGATACTACTATTTAGATAAATAGTAGATTAGTAGTATCTACTAAAGAATTTATAAATATATAGATATTAATAGTAGATAGTACTACTAATATAGTAGCTTAGTATATTAATAAGTAGAGTCTAATCTTATAAAGAGTTATATATCTTTATAAAGTAATAGTATATTAGTAGTAGTATCTATCTATCTAGATAGTCTTAATATAATTAATACTATAAAAGCGTAGCTTAGACTATCTATTAGAGAGATTATAATTAAATATAGTATAAATAGTTAAATAGTTATATAGAGTTAAAGTTATATAATAGTATTAGTAAAGTAGTAGTATATAAATACTTATAATAATAAAATAATAGTAGAGAAAGAACGTAAATTAGAACTATCTAGTTTAGACTTACTAGTATATTAGCGCTACTTATATCTAATATTATAGAATTACGTAACTCTATCTAGATATATTAGATATTATATTATATACTATCTCTAGATAGTAAAGTACTCTAGAGCTATAGTATATTACGTAGCGTCTATATATTAAGCTTGCTACTATAGTTATATAACTACTACGTATTTACTATATTCTTATCTACTACTATGTACTTAATTCTTTCTACTCTTTTATACGCTAAGAGTCTAAGCTTTATCTATATAGAGAGATATACTAAGCTAAATCTATTCTTATAGATAATATAGCCTATATATACTACTATCTTTCTATATAAGATATAGTTATAATCTCTATCTTACTATTATAATAGTAAATAACTTTAATTCTATAAGCTACTAGTCTATCTTAGCGTATATTTACTACTCTATAGAAGATATTAATACTATTAACTATCTAGATATCTTCTAAGATTAGAAATTAATTACTATATTAATAGAAGCTAATTAGATCTTATAACTATACGTAGATAACTATATAGTCTTACTTTAGTACGCTTACTCTAAGAATAGTAAACTTATATAGAGCTAGCTTATATAATTACTAAATTATACTATACTATATATTACTAGTCTTATTCTTACTATAGAAAAATTGTTATAGACTTATAAAAAGATAAAGAATATTATATCTCTTAGAGCGTAAGTAGTCTACTCTAAAGAATAGAGTAAGAATAAAATAGTAATTATATTATAGCTATAAGTAAATACTTTCTAGAGATTAGATAATTAATTTAGCGCTTTTTAAATAATAACTACTATACTAACTCTTAAATAGTGTATACTATAGAATATAGTTAGCTATATTACTAGAAAGGCTCTTTACTTATAAAGGCCTACTATAGTAAAAGATATTATATCTCTTTCTAAGTTCTATAGAATTATAAAAGATATTAATAAAGTAGCTCTACTAGATATACTATTATAATATAGATCTAAAAAGATAATAAGCTAAATTCTTATCTATCTAGATAGATATTTAGTTATTATTATATATAGTATAGATTTAGATTCTATAGAGTAATTTCTTTTTTCTAGTATAGTAGAGTATATTTATAACTACTCTACTATAAAAGAAATATAGATAGAGAATATTATATAGAACTACTTTATAAATCTAGTCTATAGAGCTATTAAAGTAAAGCTTAGATATAGTAAGATTAGTATAGATATAAAGATAGATATAACTAATCTAATTAACGCTAATTCTCTAGAGATTATACTAGTATAGTATATAGAAGAAAACTACTAAAATATAATAGAAAACTTTTATATTTATATTTAGGCTATAAGCTATAGTCTAGAGAACTAACTAGTAGTCTCTAGACTTATTTTCTTTATACGCTATAGTAACTTATTATAGAGCTTTACTATTCTTACTATCTTTATCTTTATAGTCTTATACTCTTATATAAGTAAAGTTTTAGTCTTATTAGATAACTTTATTACCTCTTTTATTCTAAGTTTCTTCTTCTAAAGTCTAGCTCTATCTTTTTAAAATATCTATAGTTATAATTTTATATTCTTTATACTCTATTATAGTAGACTAAACTCTTTCTATAATCTTTAATAATTACTTACTTTCTCTTTCTATACTACTTCTTAATATACTAATTTAGATTAGAATTAAGCTTTTTACTATTTTTTATAAAGTACTCTAGTATAAATAATATATAAGAAAGAAGTATATCTTATATTAGAAGAATAGCTTTATATAGATTTAATAAGAATATAAAAGATAATATCTACTTATATAGTATAACGCTTAGCGATATTATACTATAGTTATATAATTAATATAATAATACTTTAGTCTCTACTAGAGTCTAGTAAGTAGAAGTAAAAGAGAGTATAGATAGTAATTTAGATAAGCTTATACTAATAGCCTCTATATAAGTATAATATCTACTATATAAGTATAGATCTATATTTAAAATATAGATCTAGTAAGAAAGCTAAAATCTACTTACTTAAGCTATTCTATTATAAATCTTATATAATAAATTATGAATCTAGTAGATTAATACTTTTATTATAGATTTTAGATAATAAAATAAGTAAATAATAGTAGAGTTTAGTATAACTAAGATTTATAACTAAGCTTTATAATAGTATACTATACTTAGTATTAGAAATATATATTTAATCTAAAACGCTAAGTAATAAAGAAATAAATTAACGCTATAATAATAATAAAGATCTCTTTATATTTTTAGAGATATTATTTCTCTCTTTTACTATATAGTTTTAAGATATAACTTCTATTACTAGATTAACTAAGATAGATAGTCTAGTACTCTTATTAGTCTACTCTTATAGTATACTCTTAGTATACTATAGATCTATATTCTATACTAATACTACTCTACTCTTTTATTATAGCTATAATAGAACTTTTAAATTATTCTCTATTTATACTTATTTAAAAGCTTTACTTATAGTATAAGATTTCTACTTCTATTAATATTAGAGAAAAAATAGTTAAATTTAAATAGATATAGCTTTAGATTATTAGTAATAAATTTCTTAATCTAGTTAGTAGATAAGTTCTAAGTTTTAATATACTTAACTATCTAGAGATAGACTAGTCTAAAGAGTATAGTATACTAATATATTCTTTTTAGTAATAGATTTACTAGTAGTAATTTAATATTTCTAAAGTATATATTAAACTAGCTAGAAAGTAAATTCTACTTTATATTAGATAACTAGAGATTAAAAACTAGAATATTCTTAGTTATTAGTATCTTATAGATATTCTAGTAATAAAGCTAGTATTAATCTCTAAGTAGAATCTTTTAGATTTTATATTTTAGTTATTTAGCACGCGTAAGTATCTTTCTTAATATATACTACTAGAATAATAAAAAAACTAGATATACTATATAGTTATATAGAATCTATCTAATACTAGTATATAAAGACTTTTCTTTATACTTCTAAAGCTAATCTCTATATTATCTAATATATATTATATTACTCTTAACTTTAGTAAGTATTATATATATATACTTATATTAGTTAGTTAATTAGTCTATCTAAAATAGTATTATTCTAGTATATTATAAACTAAAGTTAAAATTAGACTAGTTAATTCTTCTAGTTATAATCTAGCCGTAGCTAGTAGTATTTATACTTTCTAGTATTTCTAGACTATAGTAAATAATATCTCTAGTACTATTAGATTCTAGTACTAAATATTAGTCTTTACTAAGAGTACTATCTCTATAAATATTACTTACTAATAGAGTAAAGTAAAGAAGCTTTACTATAGTAAATACTAGAAGTATATTCTTTAGAGCTAGCTTTTAGAATATCTTTACTAATATAACTTTAAATAATATAGCTATTTTATTTATATTAGTATATAGAAAGCTAGTCTAATCTTTAACTAGAATTTTCTATATATAGTCTATTTTCTTAAAGATCTTAGATTACGTAGATAGATTAGCTACTAACTAGTTAACTCGCGATATTATCTTTTTAGTCTAAAACGTATATAAAGCTTAGTACTCTTTTTAATTTAGTTAGCTACTATCTAGAATCTTTCTAATACTATAGTAACTCTTTTTTTTAGTTTTTTTATAGTTCTTCTTAATCTCTTATATATTAATATAAGTATTACTACTTATAGTTTAGAAACTAGTATATATAGTAGAATTAAGACTTAGATACTCTAGGTATAGAATATTAAAGAGCTATTACTTCTAGATATTAAAGATATTCTTATATAAGCTATAGAGTTACGTATAGTAAAGCCTATATTCGTATAGTAGATATATTAATATAGATTCTACTATTATATTATAAGTATCGCGTAGAAATCTATAGTTATAGAACTATTTTTAGTAGTATCTCTAGCTATATAGATTCTTAATATACTACTCTAGATTATATCTTTTCTAAAGTAATACTTAAGTCTTCTTTATATTGTATATCTCTAGCTTCTAAATCTTTTTAGTAATATTCTTCTAGATATTAGTAAGATATTCTAGATTTAAGTAATATTCTAGAGATCTATAATTATCTCTTTCTATATAAGAAGTAGTAGATTAGTATATAAGAGTTATACTAGTATTATTTACGTAGGTAGAGTAAGAATTATATACTTTCTACTATATACTCTATCTACGTAGCGCTATCTCTAATAGTATTATTATACTTAGCTAGTTAAGCTATATTATTAGTCTAGTAGTTATTTAACTAGATAGTAGACTCTAATATATAATCTATTTAGAAGTATACTTTCTTATCTATAAGATATAGAGATTTCTGTAGTTTAATTAGATATTCTAGCTAAATAAAGTATATCTTAATCTTAGAAATATAATAAATTTTTCTAAAGTAGTAATAATAGTAATTCTATACTTAAATAAGCGTATACTAGTTTAGATTAGAAGTATTCTCTTTAAGATTTAGATTTTCTAAAGTCTAACTTTACTTAATATATATATTATATATAAAATATAGATTTAATATAATCTTACTAGTATTTACTAAGACTAGTATAAACTTAATAGAATATTTAAAAGTAGTAAGACTATTAGTAAAACTAATAATACTATTAAAATCTTATTAAATTAAGAACTATAGTTCTATCTTAGACTTCTCTAATTTATATAAGTATATATTCTTAATCTTATCTTTAGAGTTAATACTACTAAATATTATCTTAAACTAGATATTAGTAATAGTAAGCTTATTAGCTTCTACTAATATTAATATCTCTAGCTAAGATAGAATATTTAGTAAATACTCTCTAGTATCTTTATATACTTTCTAGACTTTATAGTAAATCTAGTTATAGTTAGTAAATTTATTAATATATTCTTCTAGAAATTAGATATATACTTTAGATAGATAGAACTTAGGTAATAAAATATATTATATAAAGATATAAAGGCTATTATTACTTAATTCTCTATCTTTAAAATCTACTATATTATTATTATTAGTAATAACTAATCTATTATTAAAATTAAAAGTAATTATAGATAATAGCGTATCTATATTATTATTAGATTTAATATATACTTAATACTAAATATAGAGCTAGTTATTCTAGTTAATTTTACTTAGTAGTTAAGAGCTATTACTATTAAAAGTCTCTTTTACTAGAGATATAATAGCTTTATTTAAGCTTTTTATATTAGATATAAATAAAGTACTATTTAGAGATTAAGAGCTAGATAAAATAGTATTACTAAGATTTTTATAATAAAATAGTAATATAGTTATATTACTATTACTTATACTAGAGAGTAGAGATAAAGAAAGACTATAAGTAGAATATTAGTATATATAAATCTTAAGTAATAGATATTTATCTATAAGCTATAGTAGTATCTATAGAAAGTAAGTATATAGTAATTTAATCTTTAAATATAGCTTTTAAGTATTCTATTAAGAGTTAGAATAGTTCTTAAAATATATAGATAATTTAGACTCTATATATCTAAAAAGATAGTTTATATAGAATATTAATATACTAAAGAATATAGTAGACTATTAAGTACTATAAGATTATAGAAAGATAGTATTCTATATAGTAGAGAAGAGTATAGAATAGAAGAAGCTCTAATTAGAAGTCTAAGAGATAGAATTTTAAAACTAAGATAAAACTATATTATAAAGCTTAATATTTATCTTATAAATATTTTTATTTTAATATTTATTATAAATAAATTCTAAAATCTTAATATTTATTTTATAAATATTTAGAAATATTTATTTTATAAATATTTATAAATATTTATTTTATAAAAATTTATAAATATTAATTTTATAAAAATTTATAAATATTTATTTTAAAAAAATTTATAAATATTTATCTTATAAATATTTATAAATATTTATAAGAAATAAATTCTTAAGTTTTAATATTTATTTTATAAATATTTTTATCTTAATATTTATTTTAAATAAATTCTAAAGTCTTAATATTTATTTTATAAATATTTATAAAGATTTATTTTATAAATATTTTTATTTTAATATTTATTCTAAATAAATTCTAAAGTCTTAATATTTATTTTATAAATATTTATAAATATTTATAAAAAATAAATTCTTAAGTTTTAATATTTATTTTATAAATATTTTTATTTTAGAAAATTTAGTTACTTTTTTTTTATAATTTTAAATTTATTATATCTTTTTAATTACTAGACTTATATCTACTTTTTTTACTAAGATAGAGTTTTACTAGCTTTTATTTTAATATTATAACTTAAAATATAAAGAAAATAAAGATTTAAAAGTTTCTAAAAATAGAATATTTTTTTTCTAAATCTTATAACTATACTAAATATCTATTATTTAAAGCTAATATTAAATAATAGAGTTAGTTAAATACTAGATATATAATATTAGACTATAATTAAGTATATTATTCTAAAAGAACTAGAGATAAATTACTACTAAGCTATAATAGTAATTCTAAGATATTTATAGCTAGTGCTAAGTTAGCCTAAACTCTTTAGAGTTAAAATCTAATATTATTCTTTCTCTTAGAGTAGATTACTTTTAATTTACTTCTAAAGTTATTTAATAGACTAAATAAAAGCTTTATTATACTTCTAGATAGGCTTCTAGACTTCTACTATATAGTTAGAGTAGCAAGAGAGTCTATCTATAGAGTTAGTAGACTCTATCTTATAATAGATATTAAAATTAAATCTAGATAGTATAATATAAGATCTAATCTATTAATAGTTAAAGATCTTAGTCTTTATAAACTATTTTAGATTCTAATAGTTAGTCTAGAAGTTAAAGTATATACTCTCTAGATATTAGCGCTAATACTCTAAGCTCTTAACTATTATAAATAGTTTCTAGTTATATATATTATAATTATACTCTACTATAATAAGCTTACGCAAAAAGAAGTTAACTAGACGCTATTAGTACTCTTTAGCTCTATTTAGTATATATTAGCTTAATATATCTATAATTACGCTATCTAAGACGTCTATCTTAGTCTTAGTCTTTCTATCTTGCTTAAAGTAAGTTAAGATAGAAATACTTAGAAAAGAGTCTTTTAGCTTCTAAAAGGCCTCTTTAGCTTCTTTATTAAGATTAAAAATCTAACTCTTCTCTCTCTACTAGATATAGCTACTCTTAGCTACTTCTAGTCTCTTCTAGATTAGTTTAGTTAATAGTAGAGTAAGTTAGAAGAATCTAGTAATAAACTATCTATAGTAGTTTATAAAGCTAATAAATATCTAAATCTTACGTACTATACGCGGTTTAGACTATTCTTAGATTATCTTAATTCTATTCTTATTAATTTATATTCTTTTAGAGAAAACTATATATCTAAGATACTTAGTGCGCTAGATATACTACTTATACTTTAGAAGGTTTAAAAATAGCTTCGTATTACGTAATCTACGTAAAACTTTCTTAATATAGCTTTTATACTTCTTTTTAGTATTAGAGAAGATAAGAATATTATCTAAGTATATAATATAGATTACGTTAATTAATTCTATAAGAACTTAATAGATATAAGTCTAGAACTACGCGAGAGTATTTATAAGGCTAAAAGATATTATAGTATACTTAAAACTACTATATTTTATATAGAAGATAGTTTTCTACTTATTATTCTTTTTAATATATACTCTATAATAAGCTTCTTTTATATTAAGTTTAGTATAGAATTTAGCGCTAGCTAATCTCTCTAGAGACTTTATAATAAGTAGTAAAGAATACTAATTCTTAATAGTAACTTTATTAAAGCTTCTATAGTTAACGTATAGATATATACTACTATCTTTCTTTTTAGCAAAGAGTATAGACGCCTCTACTAGAGACTTACTATATCTAATCTACTCTTACGCTAAGTACTTATCTAAATACTTATATAAGAGCTCTAACTCTATCTTAGAGAGATTATATAATAGCTAATAGAGCGCTATAGTTCTAGATAGTAGGTTAATAGCTAAGTCTTATAGACTATAGTTAGTAAGAACTCTTAAGTTATCTTTTAATCTAAGATATATAAACTTAGCGTATTATAGAAATAAACTACTCTTTTTAGTCTTTTCTAGGCTAGACTAGAGTACTAAGATAATAAGATAGCTATATATATCTACTATAGAATCGCGTATAGTCTTCTTAAACTCTTTAGCCTCTTCTAGTATAATCTTTCTATAGATAGTTCTATTCTTAGACTTAGTACTCTAAAAGAGTATTCTCTATATAGAATAGCTAATCTTTAGATAATACGCGTCTATCTAAAGTAGATCTAAGTATATCTAATACTTATAGATCTCTGCAATAATATATAGAATATTCTAGATCTCTTATTTTCTATAAGAATCTACTATCTTTATAGTTACTATAGTAGTACTATAAACTTTTAATTCTTTACTATTTACTCTATCTACTAATAGCTTAGATAGAGAGTAAACTAGTAAGCTTTACTCTATAGTAAGTAATACTAAAATAAGATTTAACTAGAAATCTCTATCTAATAAAGCTTTAATAGATCTTAATTAGCTAAGTAATATCTTTACTATTAGTAGCTTTACTAGCTTAGAGTAAAGCGTATTATAAAGAAGTTCTAAGTCTTAAGATACTAGATCTAGAGTAATATAAATAGCTAAGAAGAACTCTAGCTTCTCTATCTACTATCTTTTTCTAATCTCTAACTAGATAAGCTCTTAGAGTCTCTCTTAGACTTTAGATAGTCTCTTTAGAAGTATCTAGTTCTATTATACTTCTAATAGATTATATTAAAGTCTTTTAGACTATTTTAGTCTAATTTAGCTAGTCGCAAGTTAGATTTTGCTAAACTAGCCTTCTTAGCCTTTTTCTAGATCTAAGAAGGCTTTAAAAAAGAGTTCTAGGCCTAATAGCTATAAAACTTCTTCTTATAAGCTAGATACTTAGAAAGTATAGTAGTACGCTTTATCTTACTCTAATAGTAGTAAGCTAAGATATTAAGCTTAGAGACTATATTATAGTCTTTCTAGTCTTAAAATAGAAGTTCTTTCTAAATATTAGAAAGAAAAGCGCTTATAAAGTCTATATAGTGCTACTCTTCTAAATAGTTATCTAGTTTACTCTAAAGTATATTAAGATAGGCTAAAAAAGAGTTAGAATTCTAATCTAGCTTCTATTTAGCTTATTTAACTCTATTATAGGCTATAAGATATTATAATAACTTAAGACTAAGTATATAAAGTATAACTATCTTAAGTTTCTTCTAGATAGGCGTCTAAGATACTTTAAGCCTTATATAGTTCTAGAAGTAGATATTCTAAGTAGAGTAAGTAGTTTTATTAAGAAATCTTATAGTAAAGTCTATTTTTTAGATATCTAAAGAGAAGATAGAGAGTACTTCTCTAAAAATAGCCTTATAATTATATATCTAGTAGTTATACTATAAGTAGTCGCGCGTAGTAAATATCTCTAGATTCTTAGAGTATAAAGCTTCTAAGTTTAACTAGAACTTACTTCTTAGAGCTAAAGTATAGTAGATAATATTCTCTTTAAGAGCTAAGCGGTTGCCTATAAGTATCTTACACTTTAATTCTCTAAGATAGACTATATCTTAATAAATGCGCTCTAATTATTTCTACTTATATAACTTCTTAAGTTCGCGAGTTAAGATAGTCTATTTATCTTTAACTTTAGTAGTAGTAGTCTATAAGAGCTTAGTTAGCTCTAGAATAGACTCTAATAGTATATTACTATCTCTAATAATTAAGACTAGATTAGTAATATCTAAAGAGACTTCTAATAGATCTATAAGTTTCTTAGTAAGTAATATCGCTATCTCTAGAGATATAGACGCTAATTTCTTCTAGTTATTATCTATTACGCGCAAGAATAGTATAGCTTACTTACTACTACATTATATTACGCTAGAGAGACTTACTTTAGAGCTTACTATATCTAAATAGTATATATAAAAGTACTATAGAGTAGAGTAATTTAAATATTAAATAATAGAGTTAGTTAATTACTAGATATATAATAGTAGACTATAATTAGATATATTATTCTAAAAGAACTAGAGATAAATCACTACTAAGCTATAATAGTAATTCTAAGATATTTATAGCTAGTGCTAAGTTAGCCTAAGCTCTTTAGAGCTAGAACCTAATAGCTTATAAGAATCTAGTACTAGATTACTAGACTATACACTTTTAAAAAAATAAGAATAACTAAGATAGTAATCTTAGTCTAGTATAGTATATATATAGATAGTAAGTGTCTAAACCTAGTAGTCTCTAGTATAGTCTACTAGTCTCTTCTAGGCCTAGTTCTTATACTATTCTCTCTCTTAGATTCTAGCTAGACCTCTAGCTTAGATATATATATACTAGCTTTAAAGTAGCTAAACTATATACTAATAGAAGCTTATCTATTAACTAAAAGTCTACTATATATAGCTTTAGCTAGTCTTTACTCTAAGACTAATATATAAACTTCTTACTAAAAGAAGCGCTATACTTTTTCTTCTAGAGTAGAGATTTAAACTCTAGATCTAGAAGATATTATCTTAGTTATTATATAAGAACCTAGTACTAGACTACTAGACTATATACTCTTAAAAAGGTAAGAATAACTAAAATAGTAATCTTAGTCTAGTATAGTATATATATAGATAGTAAGTGTCTAAAACTAGTAGTCTCTAGTATAGTCTACTAGTCTCTTCTAGGTCTAGTTCTTATATAGCTAAAATTAAAGTATATTATATAACTAGATATACTCTATCTATATATAAAATAATATAGTAAAAAAGTCTTAAAATTCTAAACTCTAAGACTAAATAGCTAGTGCAAATAGACGCTAAGGTATATAGGTTATATATAATAGCTAGTTATATAGAGCTAAGATACGTAGTAATACGCATAAACTAACTACTAAGATATAGCAAAATATTTTTAAGAATAATAACCTTCTATATAGCTTTCTATTTTGCGAATAATATTAAGACGTTATACGTATATAGTTAAATAGTAAGATACTTAACTAAATCTTCTTATTAGATACTAATATACTATCTCTAAGCCTTTAATATTAAAGATAGATAAAAAGATAAAAAGCTAACTTATTAAGTTATTAATAGATCTTCTATACGCGTGTAAGAGATATCTAGTACTATATAGATATTACTTACTAAGAACGCGTTCTTAAGTTACTTAATTAAAATCTACGCGTACGTATTCTATCTTCTAAGCGTTTGCAACTAGAGCTACTACTAACTATATATAGCGGCCTAGATAATAATATAATATAACTTAGAGTCTCTAGAACTTAAGAAGAAGAATTATTATATAGTAACAAATAAGTAGTAGTAGTATATATAAAATAGTATTATAGCCTATATAACGTTAGCGCTCTATTCTTTAACTTATAGTAATCTTAAAGCTTACGCTATCTTAAAAGTTCTCTTACGTAAGAGTTATTATAGATAAGAAAGAGCTAGTACTATTATAAACGTATATAGACTATTTAGATAATATTAAGTAGAAGCCTTCTATAGGTTAAATTGCAAGATTCTATAAGCTATTTAGTAGATAAGCTAATATAGTCTTTAACTATATAAAGTTTACTAAATAATATCTTATAGACTATATATTTGTTATCTTAGCTCTACTTAGTAGATAGCAAAAGATAGTAAAGGTAGTAAGTGCTCTAGAATCTAAGGACAATAAACAAAATTACAATACGCTTTAAGAAGTACTTAGAGCAAGAATAGCTGCACTATTTGTTAACGTTAGCTTTAGTTACTTAAAAGACCGCGGTTCTAGCACCTTAGACATTAAAGATAGATATAGAAGCTTGTTATATCTTAGCATAAATGCTACCGGCAGTGACACGCTTATTAGCCTAGAGTAAGAGGTTTCTGTCTTTCTACGAACTAGCTCGTGCTAATGCTATAAAGCGTACAAGAATAGACGCAAAGTATAGCTTCTTACTAGAACTAGAGGGTTATCGAGGTTAGGAACGCTGCGATCTCCCTGATACTTCATAGCCGAACAGACTAACATTATTAACAGAATAAGACTTCTACAAAGCTTATCGATCTTGCGGGTATAGTAGCCAGCAATTATCCTGGCCACGAGGAGTACTTGAACTATTCAACACTATTCAAATTCATTGAACACAGAGCTAATAACCGCCGGGATGGTCCAAGGCTGACAAAGGACGAAGTCGAGCACATACTAATCGGAATGACACGCTGGTCTGAATAAGCCCAGAAGTTTCAACGGTGACACATGTCTTATGAAACGTGTATCATTGGCGCCAAAGTTATGGCCATACGACCGCGCCGCGGAGGATGCGTTTCGTGTGTTAGTACAATGTGGCGTGAAGGCGACATCGGTATAGCGCTTCCCTAGTCCCAAGCGTAGATTATGCGCTCTGCCTCGTCTTCTTGTGTACTTGTCTTCGGGTATCCTCACCGTCACCCCGCTGCAGAAGTGCCAGAGCTTCATGAAGCAGCCTCTTCTCACCGAGCCTGACCATAATAGCCATGCGATGGCGCTTAGCCAGGTCGTCACCTTTGAGAAGCGTCTCGTCTTCTTCCATGGTCGTCGGATACGTCCCAAGCTTTGCAGTCAGAGCCTTCGATACGATCACTTGGTAGTCGTCAACACGCTTCCGCTTCTCCGAGAAGAGCTCTGGCTTTTGCTTCTTGATGCCCTTGAACACAGCCTTTACTTGCTCTTCCAGCTCAGGAGAGACTTCGCGCAGCTGAGCCGAATACGTGAGCTGCCCTTCCGAATCTGGATCGCCGGAGTCGCGCTCGATGATGAAGTACTCTTCGAACTCTTCGTTCTCTTCCAGCTTTGCCTGGGTCATTGTCAGCTCATGCATCCATCGGGAGTAGGACCGTCATCATTGTACCTCGACCCTGCTAACGACCTCTTCCGACACTGTGAACTGTTCAATGAGCGCTGCGCGAACGAGGCTCCAAGATAGCTCCGCTACATCGTAACGAGCATGTTCAGGTGTTACGTAGCCATAGCGGCGTAGTAGCTCAGACGTTGGTAATGGACCGTAGTAGTTGAAGACCTCCGACCCAGCTGGCAGAGTTGAGCGAAGCGACGTAACTTCGAGACTGTCGCCATGATTGACATGCGCCTGTCGGGGTCTGTTAGCTCACTGAATCGTGTGACCGTGTTAAAATAAGCCTTACGTTGAAATCGGCATTCGCATTGAGTATGTCTGCCATGGGTACCATTCCAAGAGGAGTGGTGCCGTCACGATCTTCAACCCATCCGTCTTCTTCGTTGTCGGACTCTTCGTCTTTGTTATCCAGGTCGAAAGCGTAAGACATGATCGTGCTACCCATACGATGCGCAAGATCAAGAAGTTCTTGGCTTGTCAGCTCTGCCGCGCCTTCCGGATAGAATACCTCAGGGCTTTGCTCGACGACAGGAACAACGCGCGATTTCAACATGTCATCACTCTGCTGCTTCCCAATCTTGTCGACCGAAAGGCAAGTTCCCTCGAGCTCCTTCAGTTCTGCATCGGACCAGAAGATGGGTGTATCGAACGTCCGTGGTAGTACGTCCAGATATGGCTTCCAGCGTGATGCATCGCCCTGTAGATGCTCGTACATCATAATCAGTATGAGGGACGTCCATGAGTCGAGTGGTTCTTTCTCATCGTCGCCTTCACCACCGACAAACGCGTCGAAAACTTCTGGCAGTTTACTAGGAAGTTCGGAAGTCTCCACGCTGATGATGAGGTCTCTGGGGATAGTGAATAGCGTTGTGTCCTCGGGTATGTCTTTCTTTGCGACTATGCATCATTAGTAATCACCATTCTACGTGTTGCTTCACCGGAGGGCATACTGATTCCTCGGCCAGCGTCTTTGTGTCTCAGATCTTGAATTTCTAGCAGGTCGTCGCGGAAGACACCACCGCCGGCTTTGAACCACGCCAGAAAGCGATCTGTGGCGCCTTTAAAGTCTTCCTCGGCTGGCGGACACGACATATTGAGCTAGCAGATCAAGTGTGTAGTACGGCTTGATGATGATGGCGACGTTGCAGAGGTTGCGCGCTTCTGCACGCGTTGACGGTGGTCGCGTCGGCGCAATTGGTGGGTGCAGAATCAGACGCGACTAGCGCGACGTCGGAGATAATCACAATCTCCGGGTGGATCCCGAACGCATCGCCGCCCAAACACACTCACTCCATCTTCACACCATGGCAGCGAAACGTCGTAGAAGCATGCATTAATCTACCTATGTCGCAGCACCCCTACAGCTCCGAAGGCACTCAAGAGTTGCGACGCACGAACAGAATGTTCCCTCGCCGCCGCCTGTCATCATCAACACGCCTCCACAAAGCGTTCACAGCTCGCTCGACATCATCCATCCTCTCCGCTATGTCTGAACTATCGGTCATCACCTCTTCCGTTCGATGAAGCTGCTCCAAGAATCCCATCGTTCGCATCATGCGGCCCGCACTCGGTAGAGTCGCGCCATCATCGCGCCTAGGCGATACGCCGCTGTGTCGCGATGCTGGCGCTGTACCTCCTCCCCGCTGAGACATTCGTTGCGACAACCGCTCATTCTCCTCACGTGATTCCCTGTTCGCCCTAACCGCCGCGGCGAATTGTAGGCCCGCATCAACCGCCTGCCTGGCGTGTCGCAGCTCCGCCTGCATTAATCGCCGTTCCATCTCGTCGTCAGCAATCGCCTGAATGGTCTGTTCGAGAGCTGCTTGAGGTATTGCAGGTAGATGTTGACCCACGGATGCGAAGAACCGCTGACGCTCCTGCTCACTCGTATTTTCCAACCCAAACATAAGCTCCATTCGCCGGTCCTCCGGCATCGCCCCAGGCGCACGAAAGCGACTCCTCTGTCTATGCGCCGCCGCTACTGTGGACTCTTCCAGCTCTTCGTCGGCCTCGTCCTCTGCATCGCCAAACCAGCTCTCGCGACATATTGGACACCTCCTGCTATATCCTCTACCGCTGCTCAGATGCTCTTCGATACACGTTCTGCCGAACACATGCCGACAAGTCGAGTTGGCGTGGGTGGAGCGTACGCGTACTGGGTAGTCGCCACCTTCCTCCAGCGGGGGAAAGGCCTCGTAGCACAACGTACATATCCGGTCGCTTTCCGGTACATCGAGTAATGGCACGGGTATCAAATGCGATAGGTACTCGCGAATGCGTCGTTCAGCTCGGCGACTGGACATGTTGGGTTTGGTAAGCGTTTCTGCAAGTGCGCACGCCGGTAAATAATGGTAAGGAAGTGCAAAACAATGTCCATGCGAAGAGGGGTTATACATCGTTCTGGGCTTCACGTCGCGCCTCTGAATTCGCTGCTGTGCTTGAAGTCATCGGAGTGGCATCACACACTCCACATGTTCATCGCGAGACATTCAGAAATGCGTGCTTCAATTGACTCCATTCAGTATGACTACACGACTTTACCGCCGGCAACAGCCCGGTCTCACATTATGGGATCTAGCCCGTCCGCAACGCTCACAAGTAGTGACGCCCATGCGATCGGCCTGCTCGAGCAATTGGACAACCGTCCACAAGTCCCTAACAGTCCCCCGGGTTCCAACACGTCGTCTACTCCGCCGCAAACCACCCAAAAAGACATGCTCCTCGCTGCGAGATGTAGTAGAGGAACTAGAGCTACTCGAGCTGCTGAAGCTGTCAGACCGAGTACTCGCCGGCCGAACATGTGTGCTGTTAGCCTCCACCGCACGGCTACCAGGTCCAATCGTTATTGTCTGTCTTGGGGATCCCAGCATCCTTGGGAGTCTTCCTGCTCTTTCGACTCTCACCGGTCTCAGAGACCCTCCGAGCCTTACATGTCCCTCAACGCCCTCGGATCTTGCAGCTTGCGGTGTATCTACTTGGTTGCTACGTCCATGTCCGTCTCTTCTGCCACGCAGTCGCGCAATCGTATCTCTCACCGCCGTACCCAATCTTCGTCGACGCTCCGGCCATGGAGATTCCACTGGCTCCCTTGGATGATAAGTGAAATGAACACGATCCGTGCGAACAGTCCCAGAAGCTGCGATACGGCTGATCTCAGGTATTTCTGCGGAAAGGGTATCTTCGACAAAGCTATAGGGATCCTCAAATGGTCTTGTGGGCCAAGCTGCTTCGGCGTTCTCTCTAGTTGGCTCCTGCATTGCAAGAATGATCCCTAGAAGAACACTCGCCGGAATATCTCGGATGGTGTTGAACCAATGGGTGCGGCAGAGTGGACATTTGTTGCTCCACGCATTGCGACCTTCGAACAATTTGCACAAGCAACGATGACCGAAGACGTGGTGACAGTCGCCGAAGTGGATCTGAACAGGCTGCTCGGGCGTACCCTGCTCGTCTGGACTTGGGTCGCCATATCGCGTGACGCAAAGCGAGCAAGTACGGTCCTCGCTTCTTAGTGAAGAGGCTTGAACTTCGGTGCAGTGGAGAGCCTGAAATGTCTGTGCATCCGGCGCGGGCTGCGGCGGCTGTCGAGAGTGTTGCATAGCTTCTTGTTGTCGTGTACCAGGGTGAGGCTGACCACAGAAGTTGAGGAAAGGTATATGTCGTCGCCGATCGGTGAAGGGGATCTCATTCGACAAGCGCAAACTGTCGTGAAGCGTTGTGTCGTTGAGATGTTGCTGAAAGCTTTGCAAGATGTCAATACAGCCCGAAACCGCTGTGTCACGGATCATCTATTTCCGAATGTCGAACGACCAGCCTCTGGTACCCAATGTCCGCACGCGCATGCTGTCCCCGCTACTGCTTCCCACAATCACGTCACTGCTTCCCATTGCGCGACAAGAACTTGGTTTTATGTAGCATTCTCATCTACTCCCTTTCCTCGCGCATTATCTCGGCTCCGCCAAATGTCAGTCTCACCAGACATGGCCCTTGTTCTGCTGAACCTGCTTCACGTCGATGTTCCGCCACATCAAGACTCCGACAGCGCCGAAGACCCAGATACCCGTACTCACGAGCAGAAGCCGAGACATCGCATCTTCATATGCATGCTGAATAGCGATGCGCGTAGGCGAGCCGATCGGATAAGACAACTGCTTCGCCAGATCCCCGAAGATATCGTGAAGATTTGGCAACTCTTCCGGGGACAGGTATTGCCGAAGTCGACTTGGAAGCACGTCCGACCAAATTGAGGCGGCGATGGTCAAACCGATGGCCCCGCCAATGTTGCCGAAGATGCCGACGAGTGCGAGCATTGCGGCGACATGCTCGTGCGACCCTGCGGCCAGGATAGCGATCTCATCCGTAACGACGAGGACGCCTTGTGAAACAGAGATGAGGAGGAAGCACACGATGATATAGCCGGTGTTCGCCGGAGCGAGGAAGAAGACCATGAGACCCTGACCCAGCATGCTGAGCGGGATACCAATGACGAGCGATACGGTTTTGAAGCGGCCAGTGCGATGAATGATATAGCCAGCCAAGACCGCAAATATCACGCTGACGACGGTATAGGCTTGCGCGACGTAACTTGCTTCCTCTATGCTGAGACCTTGCACGACTTGCAGGTATGAGCCGAAGTAGCTGTTCCAAACGGCGTAGCTGCCGAAGAGACATGTGCATAGGAGACATGCGCCGAAGACTGTCCGGTCCAAGAGTAAGCTGTATGAAAGCAGAGGAATTGTCGCAAGCTTCCTTTCCCAGGATGCGAATGCGATGAGAAGACCAATGCCGACTACGAACATGCCGACCACGATTGACGATGACCAACCGTTGCCCGCCAGCGTGTGAAGGTTGAACGGCAGCAGAAACAGCGTTACACCCACCGAAACAAAGCACAAGCCGATCGCATCAAACTCGCGGCCATAGTGCACCACTGACTGCGCAGCACTACGACCGCTGCTGCGCTCGCGCACAAGTCCCATGCATTTCGCCTTCCGATAATTCCACACCAACAGCCCAAACAGCGGCAGCGTAACAAGCGGAACAAGCGCACCGAACATGCCAAACGCCCACCTCCACCCCAGGCCGTTCAGATACCCTTGCGCCAAGGGCCCAGCCACCCACCCAGTGATGAGGCCAGTCGAGTTCATGAGCGCTTGCATCAGCGCCCTATTCTCCAATTTCGTAGTATCAGCGATAAAAACCGACAAGATGTACTGCACGCCATTATTCCCCACAGCATGAAAAATCATAGCCGCAGCATACGTTCCCACGCCCTCGCACACAGTCATCAAAAGCAACCCCATCGTACCGAGAACCACGCAAAGGATGAAGCCATGCGGTCGCCCGAAGACATCGATGATTTTGGCAATCGTCAAATTGGTGACTCCGCCGACGACGTTACTCAGTATGCTGACGGTGGGCGTGAGCGAGTGCATCGAGAAAGCGGATGTGACGTATGGTACGAGCGCTGCTGTTGTACCGGCGAGTAGTGTTTCGACGAAGTAGATGAGGTAGATCATTGTGTAGGCTGTTGTGAGGGAGTGCTTTGTCCAGGCGCGTGTTGTGGCTTCGATGGCGAGGACGCCTGGTTGGACGGCGGTGGAGGGGGTGTCATGATTGGCTGGTGGGTCTTCAAGGTGGGTATGGGGGGTGTTGTCGATGCTGGATTTCGTAGGCTCGGCAAATGTGGATGTCGAAGAGGATGGGGAGAGAAGAGGCTCTTCGATTGAGGCGCGGGAAGAATGCATGTCGCAAAGTTGCGGTCTTGAGAGATTTGGACTGTTGTATCGACGGGAGTAAAATCGACCGTATAGACATAACTTCGCGGCTGACTACATCCACAGCTCAGTCGCGAATAGTCCTAGCAACAATGCAGGTTAGAAAGCCACGCTTTCTCGAACTAAGCTGACTTGTCAGCTTCACCGAGTCGACGGCACAACACGGGCACGACATGCAGGTGGCTCAAGCGGCTGGGCAAAGAGCATATTTGCGATCGTTATGGCCCGAAACCCTGAACCTTGCTGGTGCGCAAGTGTGGGGGCTCAAGATGCACGGCTGACATGCGTTTGGGGGCTACATCATGCCCGCAGAGGCTTGTCGCACGAAACTGCCTATTCTTGTTATGGTGCTGGGCGGTGCGGTTGCATCTTTCACGCGTTAATGGTGCATTCCAAGGTAATACTGCACACGTCCGAAAAGAGTCAAGAGTCAAATTATACGCGCAGTAGCTATCATACCCCCCCGCAATCACGTCAAAGCGCCTAGCCTTACCTATCTCAGCAAGCAGCAACATCTACCAGTTGCGCATATCTAGTGAACTCCTCATCACGTGCAAGCATATCCCGCTCCTCGGGGAAAGTACCCAACACCAACTCCACGCCACCATCTGCCTTCAGTGGGAACACCACTAAGAACCTAAATCGCCCACTGCCGCGTTCCAGCTGCGGCCTCATCGTCTCCGGCGAACCTCCGTTGGCGAAGTAGACATCACCGAAGCTGATCTCGTTCATCTGGAAGAGAATCATGTTGGAGATCATGGCGTGCATGTGGTCAAGACCCATGTTGGCTGTGGAGAACCTGCTATGATCTGGCAATGACTGCAGTAGAGTGAATGCGTCGTGGATCAGTGCTGGCGTCATGCGCGCAGCTGAAGCACGTAGCATTTGCGCGATACTTGCAATACTCGTGGTTGAGGCGCAGAGTTCTTCTACTGGCATGCTTGTCCGGTTGAGCGTGAGTAGACTGCCCATGTATGAGTCTGGTAAGAGGGAGGACAAGTAGGGTCGTCCGTCCGTCGGCAACTCCAGAATTGAGCAGTCGTCAGGGCTGAATTGTTGGCCATTGGCCTTGGCTACAGCGTAGCGAGCTCGTAATGCCGAGTGCCAGAAGAAGGCTTGTACCATATCGCTGATAGATGTGGTGACGCCGTTTGCAGCCGGATCGCTTGTGACGTCCGCTTTGAGTAACTCGACCTTCTCGGGAGGGATCAGAAAGAGAGTAGTATCCATCTTCCTCTCTGCAGCCGGCAAAGGCCATACCGAGTGCAGCGGGTAGCGTGGCGGTCGGCCGAGAGGCCCCGCTGCCCTTGCAGCATGCTTCGCGAGGACATCGTCCGTGGGAACAAATGGAAGTAAGCCCCAAACATCAGGATCGATCTCATCCACCGAGCGCGCATGTCCTTCCAAGTCATGCAGTACTTCGGGAAGGCTGTGGTTGAAGCTCTCCGCATCGTACCACGCACATGTTGCTGATGAGTCCCCTTGCAGGTATCTGCAGTTCTCGGCCCACGCCTTGATCGCAATGATAGCACCTACACCATCCAGGCAGCAGTGGTTGAGGTCAATGGCGAGAATGCAACCGCCTTTGATGAAGTTGGCTTGCGCCACAAGAATATCGGCGGGTAGCTGCGGGAAAGTGTCTTGTCGCAAGACCAACCCGTCCCTGAAGGCTGATGGCACGAAGCCGCCTTCTCGTAGGGCCTCGAAAGTCGGAAGTACATCGGATAGATCCTTGAACACCAGCCGGTCACGAGCCGGCTGACCAAAGGGTGGCACGGCAACGGTGAGGTCGCCGTTTGCATGTGCAATCTCGTCTTTGGAGGAGCGGATCATCTTTCCACCAAGGGCTGGTATGAGCTCGAAAGTCCGATTCAGTCCGGCTTGCATGTTCGCAAACGTCTCTTTGAACGAAGCGTCTGCTTGTAGCGGAAAGTAAAACACCAGGCCCATGTAGTGATTCGGATTGACGTAGTCGAAGGGGTTCAGCCGGAAGGACTGCCACGCTCTTCGCTGAGCGATCATGCGCTGCAGTTTCGATTCTTGATCGTCACCTGATCTGGCACCATTCTTCGCTCCAGCAATCAATGGTTCAAGGGCGGCGGTAAACTTGGCCAGGGTTGGATTGGCGTAGAGATGACGAGGCGCAAGTCTGTCCAGTCCCGTGATAGCTGTTCGAATGGCACTGACGGCGGCAGACACGCCCAAAGAATCCAAACCGAGGGCGAACAGGTCATCGTCTGGAGTCGCGTTGGAGGCGGCTGGAAGAGAGGATGCGAGTATCTCTCGGACTGACTGCTGCAACGTTGATGTGGAGCTACTATCAACAATGAAAGACCTCTCTTCGTTCTGGAAACTGTAGAACCGCTCGATATAGTCGTTATACAGCGCCATTGTTGCTTTCCTCTTGACAGTCCCTTTATCTGTCCGAACGAAGGGTTTGTCTGGTTGCGCGAAGATGACGTGGTCGCGTGTCAAGTTGACTGTGTGTCGGGCAGAAGACATGCTTGTCTCGATCTTGGCCCATATGCTGTCCATGAGTTCGTCGGTCTTGGGCAAAGCATCCTTCAATTCAATGAGAAGGCCTGCCTGACGCTTGTGGCTACCGACCACAAGGCAACCATCGATCGCGGAGTGGGTACCAACCAGTGCTTCGAACTCCAAAGGTAGGATCTTGTATCCGTTGGACAGAACAATGAGATCGTCGTTGCGACCTGTGAATGCCCAAAGGTTGGGTTTGGTAGGATGTTGCTTGTAGAGATCTTTGAAGTTGATCGATGTCTTCTCCGGGAATGTGTGGAAGATGCCTTGGAACAAGGATGAATGTTCGTTGCGGTGAACCCAATGCTCATAGACGCCAGGCTCCACTTCTTTGAACTCGAATCCGGAGTAGGGATGGAAGGCGAACCAGAACCAATCCTCCCTGTCAACGACGAGGTTGCCGATGAAGAGACCCTCCGTCGTTCCCGTCAAATTGAGCACTCTGATGACGTCGTTGACTTTGCCGGCACTGATCGGGCTGACCGGGCCACCGGATGCGCAGATGAATTTGGATCGCTGGAGCTTGGCCAACACATCAGGTGTGTCCCCAAGCTCATCGACAAGTGATGGTACCATACTCCAAATGTCGATCTTCGCGCTGTCGGCAAGGTTCTCGACCAGCGACATGTTGGGTATAACGTTTGTTGGTCCCATGACAACCTGCAGACCGAAGAATATAGGCATCAGGATGTTCATGATGATGCCAGCGCCGTGACACATAGGAAAGGACGAGTAGATCCGGTCTCCTGCCTTCCAGTCCGAAGTCCATGGTACCAGCCCCTCATCGCCATCAACAGGTGGAAGTAGGCGGATTGCATCCATCGTTCCGATCAAGCTGTGAGACCATGGGATAGGTTTCGGCACACCTGTCGAGCCCGATGTGTGAAGATAGCAGAAAGGATCTGAAGCCAAGGTTTCAAAGGTTTTGGTGTAGGGAAACGGCTTGGTGTCTTCTGCATCCAAGAGATCGTCCAAAAGTGGTAGCTCCAACAACTTCATCGAACGCCTCTCCAGGAAGTTCTTTACCAGAGGTACTGCCGGCACCTCGCCTGCTTTGGCCCAAATGTCGCAGTCGGTTGCTTCGAGCACGGCCAGGGCGCCTTCAACACTGTTCTTGGGCGAAAGATTGAGTGCGGCGTAGCCCACCTTGACGCACGCATATGTAAGGAGGACATGTCGGAGGTCGTGTGGCCCGATATAGCCTACTGGCCGCACGGATGTCGACTCGCCGATCTGTGCATGGAGCCACCAAGCTGTCTTGTCTACGGCTTTCGCAAACGCACGCGCTGATATGTCTCGGTATGCCAGACCTGCTCCGGAAGGCTTTGCGATCGAGAAGACAACACGGTTGGGGTGATCTCTCGCGACTTGGTCCATGATTTGAGGTATGAGGCGGCGGCCATAGTCCGGCTCTCCTCCAGTGGCGTCCGTATATGATGAATCCGAGGACTTCATGTTCGGTGAAGAACGTGGTGGGGATCGCGGTGGTGATTGTGCGAAAGAGGTGGGTGGTGTCGAAGCGCCACTGGCCATCGACATTGCGCTCGGGGATGAGTATCCGCTCTTTGTGCCGTTGAACAGGCTGCGAGCTTGCAGGTAGCTGGTATTCGCCTCGTTGATCCACGGCATATCGGCTCGTTGCAGTTTCCTCTCCTTGAAGTAGCTTGGCCGCCCGTTCTCGTATATCAGCTCGAGCCGCTGGTCCTTCTCGAACTCGCCCTTGGGAGCGCTGACCCATTCCCCGTCCGCTAGCATGGCTACGCTACAGTGCCAGGGTGTAGTGTAGCCCGTTTTGGTGTTGAGGAGACTTATCGAGATCTTGTGGTCGCCTATCGATTCGTGTATCGACAACCTCAGGTGGTTTGGGAAGGCTGCCTTGACTGCTCCCGCATAAGCCTGTATTTGATGTCAGTGTCCGATAGCTCAGCCAGTAGGACGAGGGCTCTCGGAACTCACGTATCCCCTGAAAAGCATCTGCTTGGCTAGATACTTGACGTCCCTCTTGTATTGGTTGCTGCCGCGGTTCTCGCCAAGCGCGAAGATGTGCTTCAAATCCGACTCGAGAAATTTGCGGTAGCCCAGATAAGTGAGCCTCGTATCCGCATTCTCCCTGATCTCTTTGTCGATATCGATATCCGGCCGTCCATGCTTGTTTAAAAGCAGTCGCCTAAAGTTGGTACAATTGGCAACGTAGGTGATCTCTCGCAGCTTGTCCGGGAGCGGAAGGTCTAGTATGTCCTTCAAGCGAGAGAAGGCAACGTGGGTGAACTTCTTCTCCACTGCCATCTGCCGCAGAGCCTCGCCATAGATCCATGTCTCGCGGTCAGATATTGACAACAAGTCTTGTTTGATGCATTAGTTGAGAACGTTCGTAACGATCATACATACACATACCGTTGTAGGTGATGCCATCTGATATGATGGTGACTCTTGCTCCGGGCTTGTAGACATCCTTGATCCTTGCGCACATGTGGTTCAGGCGTTGAAGCGCTAGCTCTTCAGCCTTGTCCGGAAGAGAACCAAGCACTTTGTAAACCTTGTTGGCCGATTTGAAGGGAAAGGCCGGCAAGCATGCTTCGACGCGTTCGCCCGCCAGAACGAATCGGTCGATCACGGAGAGGAAGTTCGCCGTTCCTGCCGCTAAGCGTTCTTTGGAATCATCGAACTTGTTGAGGGCATGCTCGTAAATGATATCCAGGATCTTGGTCGACGTAAGTCTTACGTCCGAAGAGGAACCAGGAACTGGCGGGTTTGTGGGTTGAAGCGAGATACCAAGGCCGTTGGGGCTGTTGCCAGTCAAGCCGTCGAGGCGTATGGTCATGTCCACCATAGTTAGTGAGACATCAAAACACTTGTGGTCTGTGAAGGTGAGTGAAGCCTGTCCTCAGGTTCTGAAGTTGCTCATATAAAGACCCTGGAATGAGATTGTCAGAGCTGAGTTGTGTATGCAGGTAAGATGCAGGATTGCCACACGAGTCTTCAGGCCAGACGAAGGCTGACGGAAGCCACGATGTCAGTGTAGTGTCGGGAACGGCACGCAGATACAGTCCGAGCTCCGGCATTGCAGGGGCGGCTGAGGTAATATGAGGTTGTTCGAGGCGAGCGGACGTTCACCGGGTCGCTTGTTCTCAGGCAGCATACAGTCAGCGCATCGTGCGAGTCATGGCGATCGTTTCCAGCGTTGGTATCATGAGATGCTCCTGCCATTGATGCGATTGGGCTTCACGAGACCAGGCGGAGGTGGAGGGTTTACGATTAGTGTGCATGTTTGCTTCGGCCAAGCTGTGTCGCTGGAGTGTAGTCATTCTGACAGAAGACGAGCCCGATCCGGCGATCGATAACCCGGATGGGGGCTAGGATGTGTGATGGTCGAAGATGCGGGTCGGTTGGTGTGTGATGGCATGTTGGCGACGCCTGCCGCGGTGAAGTTTGACGAGGGGTGCCAAGCATCACGTGTTCTTTAGCGGCGGTCCGAGCGCGAAACCCTCTCATCCGTCGCGTCGCGCTTCGCCGCCAAGCATCTCCTCTACTGCACCCACGCCGCCACCAGTCGGACGCAGGCTCAGTACAGCCTATACTCACGCTTTGATCACAACTAATACCTGAAGATAAGATTTATGCTAACTGGCTACGAGCGGGATTCAGTCCAATCGTGTATTGCCGTCTAGGACCACGCTGACACCAACATTACCAATGCTCTCAACATCACCTCGACGATTCTCCTCATCCGCCAATCCTAGTGCACGGTTCCAGGAAATTGCAAACTTCCCAATTATCATCGCAACTTCTTGACCTCAGGCGGATTAGAGCGGCGTCAAAGCCATCCATCCCTAACTTACGCGATGTTGCGATATAGCTTTGCCCAAGCACGGCCTCCCGGTGGAAAAGTGGAAAGAACGGCTCAATACGAGTTACATCTTGAGGCTAAGAGAACCGAGTAAGCATCGCCGTATTGTGGGAGTATGAAAGCTGACAGCCACAACAGTCTTACGAGCAATCCGAAGCGAGACCAGGCCCTAGTTTGAGCCAGAAGCGCATTCTCTTCTTTGTAGTCTTCCGACCGTACCATCCCGTGCCCCCAACATGCCGCCCATGTCTCCGCCATCGTCACAAAGCTCCTGGCTATCCACTGATACAAGTTGATACCCTCTTCTCCGTCGACTTTTCGTGAGCCGGACTACTGTGGGCGGGGTCCATCTCTTGGCTGCGGAGTATATCTCCATAGGAGGACAAGAAGGGGTTCAGTCGTGTGTCGGACTTCTACATGACATTTCTAGCGGCAAAAGATGCGTCGCTAGACTTGCTAATAAGAGCAGCTGATAGCCGAAACGTGCTCATGCGAAATTCGCTCATTCGAAAACGCGCTCACGGCAGAATGCGCTTGTTTGAGAAGGCGCTTATCTCGTGCAGCTAGGTGGCTGATCCGGCAGGGTGCCTCATGGCATGGACTAGAATCGGCTGCGCCCTCGTGGGCGACATGTGTTGAAGGCCTGGTGCGTGGGATGACGGCGTCGGAACCAAGCCCACAGCAGCGGGTAATATGCCCTCAGACCGCTTGCAGTGGAGCGGGCCGTTGGACAGGGTCCGTGCTCGCGTACGGCTTCACCAACCTCACCCTGGTTCGCGGGTCGTGTCTGCATCCCCGCTTACTGTCAGCATGGCGCCTCTGCGCCCGCCGCAAACGTCCAGTACATCTACACATGTAAGGTCATGATGCATCGCGGCTCGCTATCGCGTTCTCACCGGCCAACATGACACACGATTCAACACCATACCCATACCCGTATTCGCAGGCTGCGCAGCTAGATCCGCGCATCACCATCCCCAGGCCTTCGATCGATCCCGGTCTAGCACCTTTGATCGACTCTGCCCTTTTACCGGAAGAGTTGGACGTAGCCTTCCTCCGCGGCTTCGATGTTGGTGGCAGTCCTGAACCAATCCTCGCCGCGAACCCGCATCTGACGCATACGGAGCATGCCGTACCCGGCTCGTGCGGCCACAGCATCGCCTTGTCAGTCTTCGCCCCGAAGGCCTCGCCCAATGCATTACCAGTTCTGTATTACATACACGGTGGCGGCATGATCTCAGGCGATCGCTTCAGCGCTGTTGCGCAACTAGTCGATCTCGTCCAAGACATTCCATGCGTCATCGCCTCGATCGAATACCGGCTCGCACCCGAGACACCTGCACCAGGAGGGGCAGAGGACTGCTACGATGGGCTGGTCTGGCTCTCGACAAACGCCGCGCGCCTAGGCATCGATCCAGCCGCGATCGTGATCTGCGGGTCCTCAGGCGGTGCGCCCCTCGCTGCAGCAACCTGTCTCATGGCACGCGACAAGGCAACCCCAACCGTTCCGATCAAAGCGCAAATGCTCTTGTCGCCCATGCTCGACGACCGCTGCGACAGTGTCTCAGACCACCAATTCGAGTACGGCGTGCCCTGGAACGGCGCCACGAACCGCGCGGCCTGGAACCACGCCCTTGCCGGTCAGCGTGGCACCAACACAGTCACCGCATATCAGGCCCCATCCCGCGCTACCGACCTGTCCAACTTACCTCAGACTTACATCGATGCGGCTGAATGCGAGGTGTTCCGCGATCCTGCAGTCATGTATGCTATGGATATGTGGCGGTGTGGTTCTTCGTGTGAGCTGCATGTCTGGCCCGGGGGGACGCACTTGTTTGATGCTGTTGAGAATCCGAAGGTGCCGGTTGTAGGGGCTGCGATCGCAGCGAAGAGAGCTTGGCTGAGGAGGATTATGCTGCCGTTGGGAGATGACGGGTGCATGGCATGAAGCGCTGTGCGTTCTGATGTGTCTATTGTCTGGGCTTAGATTTTCAAGCTCGAGTTCCACAGCACGCGAGATGTTGCTCTTGCATTCCGCCTTTTTGATGTCAGTTGCTACAGCTAAGGCTTTGTTTTGCTGTCTTCTCCACCGCTCAATCTGTGCTTGAGCATAATACCTGCATTGGGTTCAACCCAATTCGTGCACTCATCGCGAATATCTTCACATCACCACTCATTGAGCGACACTCATACTAAGCTGATTTGGACTGTTGTACTAGGGCTCCCTAGCGAGAGTGCTTGCCTCCATAGCCTGTTGTAAATCCAATGCATACTACTGTCTTATGGACGTGGTTTTCGGTACCTTGCACTTCGATACTTATCAGAACGTGTCCACTGCCTGGGCAGAGCGTGGCGTATGTACTAGTTGGAAACACTGCTATGTTTCCATAACCGCGTCTCTCATCGCAAGATGAACTCCTCCAGTCGATCCTCGTTCAAATCGACGTACTCATCTATTGACTCCTGGTCTTCGAAGTCTAGGTCATACAAGAAACAGTCCCCACTAACAAGAATCCAGCAGCCATTTTGATCTGGTCGAAGAAGACATGGTGCGATGGCCTCCGCGAGCATGCAGACTATATCTCCATGTCGCGCGGCGCCGGGTACGATCGCGAGGCAGCCATCCTCCAGTAGACCGATACTGCAGGACTGAAGAGCGTTGTAAAGCCACGTAACATTATATCGCACCACGATTGGGTTCCCCTAACATGCGTTGAGAAACAATCGTTCAATCGGAAGGTGGACGACTTACGTGAAGATGATCGTGACATGCGCGGGTGAAGAAATAATTAACACACCAGCCATCGTGGGAGGAAATAGCTGTGATTTGATCAGTGCTGAGCGTATTCCATGCTGTTAAATATCTTACTATCGGAAATCTCCCCACTAAAGTGATCAGGTAGCTTGGGACGCTGAATTTTGCTTGTCTCGTCCAGATATAGCCTAATATTGTCGTACTGATTGTATATCTGACGCATCTGCATATCCGTGTCATCTAGGTCAGCAAATTGGAAGACTTTACTACACTCGACAATTCGCCCAGCTTGAAATCCAGAAACGCGCAGTTCAGAGCTGATGTAAAATTCGTCGTATAAGCTTGATCGCAGTGCGCCACCGAAAATCCTGACACGAGGGAGCGAAAATTCTGCGTCTAGATTATCATCGTAGATAGTATCGTACCGGAACGAATAGCGTTGAAGGGGGAGAGTCTGTGACCAGTCTGGTACCCAAGAAGGCATGTCCAAACCGTGTGGATGGCGTGTAGCGGTAAGTATGCGCATACCCACTACAGGCAGGAGGAATGTCGCAACTCGCCTGAAGCATTGTTCGACACTTTGCGTATAGTCTACCAGGTGGTCCATGTCCGATTGTCTGGGGCCAACCAGAGACTTCAAGGCCAGTACTCTGTCTCTTGGGTTAGTTGCCAGACACTGTCTGCTCTCGTACAGTCGACTCCATAAAGCGAACTGCGGTGTGCTGTAACCATTTTCACCCTCCGACATAATCAAAAAAGGTAACGGTAGTTGGGTGCGGGAAACTTGTATGCCAGCGCAACCATGCATCGACTTGTAGCCAAAGTACATGTACCTCAGAGCCTCAGACTTAATAGCAGTAGAGCCGTACACGATCGTCACCAGGCCTTTTCTGTACACTTCCTGGAGCACCCAAGTTCTTTTGAACCATGGATCTTCGAATAAGCTCTCGAGCTGCAGCACGATAGCTTCACTGGGTGGAGCTCGCGTGATGTCTGCTCCTGGTGTTAGGAGCTCGCCTATCTCAACAAGTTCGTCTAAAAGAAGGCGGCTGTCAGGAATTTCGTCGCTGAGCATAACCATGACACCCGATGCGAAGTCGTAAACATCCCTCATTATGCGAACTTGGTGGCCTCTTTCGTGGAGATCTTCTTGATTGATGCAGACAGCATCAATCCAAAGTTTGCGATATTTCTTCGGGAGCCGCAGGCGACGTAGTGCAGCATGACAGTTCCTTCCAACTGGGAGCCTCTGTTTGGCATCGTTACAGTGAATTATATGTGTTAGACCACTGTTTCCCCAGGTATAGGACACTGCTTCGTAGCACAGTGACCCGTCGGAGAGGTTCTCGTGGCATATCGTGCATTCGATGGGGTCTGACTCGTTTGGACTTGGGTGTAGAATCAGTATACGAGCGGAGTCGCTGTGTTGCAGCGGTTGGTATTGATACAGTGGCGTCTCCATGGCGGAAGAATGTGAAGAGGCATTGCAAGTAGTAGTAGGTGTGGAATGAGATCCCATGTGAGAAGGAAGGACGTGTGTGATCTTGAAACTTTCTCTGTTGAAGAGAGCTACGCTTTAACGCTCGCCAACGTTCAGGCTGCAGCTTCGAGGCGCATGGCAGCTGACTGCATTGAGTAGGTGGGGGCAGTGCTGTGGCGCAAACACGATCACTCACAGCCGCGCGCAGAAGCAAACCTGATCAGCCTGCTACCTCTTGAGTGAAGCTGTTGGTCATATATGGATATGGCGGAATGCCCAGGCGAACAGCCTGGCAGCACTGCCACAAAAAAAGCAAAACAACCATGTTCCCCGCGCGATGGTCCATCAGGCTGAGACAATCAGGCCAATAAGTTTGTTATCCGCCCAAGGCGCTATGGATGCTTCGCCTTGGGCATTTCAAGCCACGCGCCGCATGCGTCCACCTTCCCGCGCGTTCTTGATCCTCGATCACGCCAAGTCTGTCCCTCTAGCAGTCCACCCGCCACCCAGATTTCTCCGCTGCTCCAATGTGCGCACATTATCCAAGCATCACAAACTCCCCTCTGCCAACGGCCGACTGATTCATCCGCACAGTTCTACCTCTATCCCCACAATAACTTTTCTCTCTCAATCAAAACCCACCGCCCTCAACACCCTCCCTAACCCCCCTAACAACCCCCTCAATCACCACATCCTCAACAACACCATCCTGCCAACAAACCCCCAACGTCAACCCCCCATCCGCCCCAGTAACAACACTCGTCGTAAGCGCCGCCCCAAACGCAACAGCACTGCGACTAAACGTCATCCTACCCAATTTCCATTGCGCTGCATCATCGTTGTCGTAGCGAAGCTGATGAGCAGCCGGAGGCGAAAAGCGCCCCAAATTCGATACCTCAAACGCAGCGTCGCGTGTGGTGCCAAGAAGGGAAGTAAACACCGCAGCAACATCAGGGATGAGTTTGAACGGCGCAATGGACGTGTATGGTTCGCCGGTTGGTGAGGCGTTGGCGAGATAGGAGGTGATTTCTTGGGATGTGTGGTGTGCGGCGCGTAGACCACGTGTCTTGTCTTTGCGGCCATTATCGTTATCGCTGTTTCCGTACTGCGATCGCCGTATTTGCACTTTCATCGCGTCGATGAAACTTCCCATTGCGGCATCTGCTGAGTTGGCAGGAAGATTAAGCCACGGACGGAGGTTGATGGGTATGATACCCGTGAGTGCTTCGATCTTGGCGGGTAGAGCAGGGAAGAGAGCGCCTGCTAGGACGGCGGTGAGACCTGATGTCACCGTTATGCCGTTGTGCTTACATTGCCTTGCAAAGGCTGCAGTGGTTGTGGGGGAGAAGTACAGCGTTTTGTAATGTGTTCTCAGCGGTGTATGAATGGGGTTTCCGAACCACTCTTTCAACTCTTTACCTCCATCGGCTCGATGGTCTCGCGGGTTCGCGTTGATAGGTAGAGGATGGAGTTGTTCCAGAGGGCTGAGAAGCTGGATGTTGGCGTCGATGGTTACGATCGAGCTGCTGTGCACGAGGAAAGAAGGTAGCGAGATGGCGGTGTTAAGCGCTTGCAGGAAGAATGTGTGAAAGATTGAGCCCGTTGCGCCGTCACCGAGACTGTGGTGGAAGATGAAAGAGGCAGTGAAGCTGGCATCGGTCCCGGCATCTTGCAGAATGATCAAGCGCCAAAAAGGTAGATATCCGTAGTTGGTTTTGAGGTCGGTATTGTGTTGCTCTTCGAGGATGGCGTCGAGCTCGGGGTCTTCTTCTCCTTGAACAGTAGATCTTGTTCTTCTTTTCCAGAAGACGCACCTAGCAAGATCAATCGACTCCAGCCTCGCAAAGTAAGCTTCCGGAGACGCTTCATCGACAGGAATGGCGGACAGAATAGCATTCGTCCTCACAACATCCGCCAAAGCTGCATAAACTACGCGTTGGAGATCGGGCGATTTGGTACTGTCAGACAAGGTGTAGTGGGCAGACATGCCGACATTCTTGAAGAAGCCAAGTGCGTGGGACACCGATGAGAGCTGTTCGGATTTGCCTGTGGGGTAGTTAGTTGGTGTGAAGGGCATGGATTCCGAATTGGAGTTGGCATACCTAGTGGTCGCAGCATGGGAAGCTGTTGGGCCTTGGGCTTCTGGTCTGGTCTCGTGCGTGTCATTCTGTGAATTGTCGTTGTGGTAGTAAGCAGAACAAGACGCGTTCAGTGGGTAAAAAACCAACGACGGGCCTCATGAGGACTTATAAGATGAGATGATATATCACTTTCCTCACCAGGCAGTATACGCAAGTCCTGCGGGTCATCGGATCGGATGCAACGAACAACGCGGCATGGCCGAGCGATACCAAGCCTACCTGCCGTCGTAAAAACTCCATACATAGTTAGACTCCAACCATGGTGTTCTTGGCTATATGAGCAGTTTATCAGCCGCTATCGATCCATCGCTTGTCACTGTGGCTCGTGTCAGGTTGGTGGCTGACAACTTTGGGACATATCCGACGGTAAGCTGGGTAAGGCCTCAGCTCCCTTGTCGCTGCGTATCCCAACAAGACACTAGGACATTGGCGGAAGCGCTGACCGCAGGTAAAGGTGCATTCAGCGTAGGACTCGCGACAACGATGACTCTATTAGAGATACTGCTTCGAGAAGGAGAGATTGGATGTTAACAACCCGTGGCGGGGTGCCAGCAATGAGGGGTATCATGGATCAGCCTTTGAGCATAAGGACAGGACTTGATGGGAGGTGCGGATGGCAGTGAAGGCCAGCTCATCGATTGGAGAGAATCGTGTCCGAGCGCATGGCACACGTCTCTTGTTTCGCCATGCAGGTGTCCTCCTGTCACTCCGAGAGTGACAGCGGCCAACACATGGCAAATCGCGCTTTGCTGATTGAGGGCTAGCGTCACAATCCCTGCTTCCACGAGGGAGGGTATGAGTTGGCGTGTTTGGTATCGGGTTGGTGGAGTTGATGGGTCATCACGAATGCCTCTCTTGTAACGCAAATGAACTTTCACAAAAATCATGTAATACAGTTTCGTATGAATTGCATGTGATTCATTCCCCAGATCCCGTATTGCAGTTCATTCAGCGTCTTTTGACAGCCCTTCTAGTTACGGCTCTACAAACGCTTGCAAATGTCGTCGATGATTTCATTGGTCTTCGCCTTCCCGCCCATATCGGGACTCAACAACCTCGCCTCCTCCAAATTCCCATCCACCGCTTGATAAATCCTCGCGGCCGCCTCCTCCTCACCAATAAACTCCAACATCAGTGCCGTAGATCGGATCGTCGCAATCGGGTTGGCGATACCCTGGCCCTCGATGTCAGGCGCAGACCCATGGCACGGCTCACCGATAACAAAGTCTTTGCCGACGTTGGCGGAGGGAACGAGACCGAGGGAGCCGACGAGCGCGGCAGCGCCGTCGGAGAGGATGTCGCCGTAGAGGTTGGGTGCGACGATGACGTCGTAGTCTTGGGGTTGGCGGAAGAGTTTGTAGACCATTGAGTCCACAATCTGCTCTTCGATGTTGACCATCTGGTACTTCCTGTTTTGCAGCGCGCGGCGAGCGGTCTCACGGAAGAGGCCGTCGGTTTGCGATAGCACGTTGCTCTTGTGCGTGATCGTGACGAGCGGGCTGGAGTGAATAGACTGTGCGCCAGCGTCGCGGACGCGTTGCCGGCGGAGTGCGATATCACCCGCCATTTCCGAGATGTTGAACGAGGCGGTTTCGGAAATGCGCTTGATTGCTTCAGCAATTTTGGAGCCGTCGGGTGCGGTGTAGGTCTTCTCCTCCTTAACATAAAGATCCTCCGTATTCTCGCGCACAATCACCAGATCGACATCCCGCGCTGCTCCCCTAACGCTCTTAACAGGCCTCACATTAGCATAAAGCTTCATCTTCTTCCTCAACGCAACAATAGGACTCGAATAGCCCTTTGTCTGCACGGTGGGCGAGCTGACGGCTCCGAAGAGGGCGCCATCGCAGTCGGATTTCAGGGCCGAGACAGTGTCGTCGGGGAGGGCGGCGCCGGTCTTTTGGAAGGTTTCCCAGCCGGCTTCGTGGTGGGAGAAGGAGAACTTTAGGCCGAAGGACGAGGGCAGCGCTTCGAGGATGCGGCGGCCCGCGGGGATGACTTCGCGGCCAATGCCGTCGCCGGGGATGAGGCCTAGGGGGATGTTAGTTCAGTCGCATGGCATGTGATGTTATTGGCATGTGGTAGATCAATTGAGCGTCTTACCTATCCTCAAAGTGCGTGCGGCCATGTTGGGGATGTGATGCAGAGACGGCAGCTTCGCGATGGAATTTTTGGTGTTGCTGCAGCTGCCGCCGAAGTTCGGAGGTCCGAGCTTCCTTTCCCGCCCACGTTGTGTCCCCGCGGGGGAGAACGGAGATTGCCAGCCATGGAAACCTTATAAGTATGGTCAAGTTTACATTGACTGCTGCATCTGCTACCCATACCGAGCGCAATTCCATATCATCCCTAGCAATATTTTCAGCCCGTTCCATCCCACTCCATTCCATCCCACATTACCTACCCATACCCCCCCAAACGCCATGCCAATGCCCTCAATCCATCCCAATCCAATCCCCCAATCACAATCACCAAACAAACTGCGGATACCAAGACCCTATCCCCTAATCAAGATCCTCATTCCTATCCTCCTTCTTCCCCCCGCTATGAACCTCCTCAAACTTCTCCTTCGGATCCTCCGCACCCTCTTTCCTAGCTTGCTCAGTCGGCAGTAGTTCTATGACCACAACAAAGAGCTCCTGGTTGGTTTCCCGGTTCTTGAGCACATATCTAAGGGTGTGCGGTCTGATTAGTGAATGCCTTCAAGTCAGCTCCGTATCCCGAGGTCCAAAGAAATTTTGTAAGTAGTAGCGGTGGTAGTTGTGGTGGTAGTGATGATGACGATGGGGGATACAGGAGGTGAAGGAATGTGTGACTTACCGCAATGGCTGTCCGTCCCAGTGCCCAATCATACTTATAACAGGCAATCCATACCCGATCTTCAGCGCAAACTCGTTGAAATCGAGATACGGGTTGAAGAAATCGCACTTGTATTCCCTCCCAGCCTCGAACACAAAGTCCTTCCTGTTCTGCTCCGTGAGGAAGAACTTTTGTCGCGCGCTGGCTCTGTCGGGTACGTGTTTGCTCTTTCTGACTTCCACGCCGTCGCCATCTGCGCCTTCTTCGTATACAACAGCCTCGCCGTCCGAGCCAGGCACTTCCACGTCTCCTTCTGTTTGGGCCTCGCCTTCCAGATCGCCCTTGTCCGGCCTGTCCGCATCCTTCTTGGCGCCGATGCGCAGGACGTTTATCGAGGAAAGAAGCGCGCCATAGAGGTACGGCTCGTCCGCGTACACATCACCGTCTAGTCCCGGATCAATCCACCACTTGACTACCCCAAACGCCTTGTCGAACAGCGGCGGTAATCGGTCACGGATAGGGTGGTCGAAGTCGTTTCCGAAGACGAGCTTGTCGCCGGCTATGTCTTGTTTTGGTGTGAAGGAGAAGGATATCGAGTAGCGATCGTAGGGGTGTTGGGGGGTTGAGAAATATGGTGATGTCTTTGGTGAGCCTTCTGGTAAGCCTGGGCTTTGTTAGTAGCTGGAGCGTTGGAGGGGCAGCATGATGGAGGGGTCCAGGTGGGAGGCGTACCGCGGTAGTCTTTGATGCGCATGTGTACGCGCGCGTCGATCAAGTCGGAGGATATGTCGACGGGCTTTTCGCTGTTGACCAGGACATCTTCGTGTTTCGACGTGTCGTAGGTTGCGCCCGCCGTGACGTGCAGTATGTACTGCTCGTGCGTCGCCATGTTTGCTTGGGAAGGCTAACTAATGTGTCAAGTCTGGATTGGAGATCAAATCCGAGTAAAAAATAGGTTTTCTATACGAGTGAGTAACGCCTGAAGTGCTGCGTGGGATCTTCGTAATGTTCGTCAGTATTGATCACACGCGCTGCCCCAAAATTTGGTGATGAGCGATGACGTTCCGAAGCCGCACGGGAGCAGGGATTGCGGCACTAGCACTTAACCAGCAAAGCGCGATCTGCCATGCGGCGGGCGCTGTCACTCTAGGCGTGGCATCAAGGCGAGTGCGCATTTGGTTCAGGATACCGAGAAACAATATCGTGCATCGTTGACACCGAAGTTTCGGAAGGAATGGTGAGTGAAGCATGAGTTAATGGTCAATACACTCCATTACCTACCAACTTCCGTACCCGCGCGTCAACACGAAACACTCCCCTCACACCCTCGTAAAAGCATCAACATCCACCCTCTGATAAAAGCTCACGTGCCCAAACGTCTCCCAATACTGCGCCAGCCGATCATGGCTGATGAGAATAAGCTGGCTTGTCATGTAGTTATCTGTTCGACGTTAGCATCCATCTTCTCACTTCCCCCAGCAACAGTCTCCCCACCCCCTCCCATCATCCATCCTCCACAACCCCTTCATTAACCACCAAAGGAAAAAAGAAAAGGACAAACATACCATCTCTAAACCCCGTCGCAGCAATATGTCCCACACTCCTCACGATCCTCGCGCCCTTGAAAATATCCTCCTTCGCCATCCTTATCAAGCCATTCGGACCAATATCCGGTGCTATGAAGGTGTATTCGCCGCGAGGAATGTTTGGGTCGCCGGTGAGTTTGACGGCTTCGATGCGGCCCGTGTATACACTCTCGTCTTCCTCCGACCTGTGTTTACTGTCGTTTGATGTTTCCCCTGAGGCGGAGATGTAATTGTGGTAAGCAGACTGTAAAGTGGCGACGCTATCTTCGAGATCATCCGCGTTCTCCATCGCCCGCCCACCAACCTCAACACCCCCATCAACAGATTCCTCCTCGGAAGCAGAAGAAGACGCAGCATCCGTCGGCGCCGTCGTCCAACTCCCCTCACTACTCACACTCTCCTCCCTCTCCCTCGCCCGCATAGCCCACAGCGCACGTTCAGGTAACGGCTTGGCATCCCGCTCATCCGGCTGCATGATAGCCAGGAACTCGCAGCCGTGGCCAGCGTAGTCGCCGCACCAGATCCCTTGCCATGGTTTCTGGGGCGTGGGCGTGTAGCTCGATTCGGGTAGCGTCGCCCACGTCGTCACGTCCTCGCCGATGCGCATGCCCATTCCGAGGACGCGGGTTGAGAACTCCATCCAGCGGCGGATCCGGAATGTGGATTCAGACAGCTGGGAGAGCGTCGCGGGTTTCTGGCCTGGTTGGCGGTACCCAGAGGGGGAGTGGTCGTTGCGCGTGCGGTCTGCGCTGGGAAGGGTGAGGGGCGGCCAGACGGGCGTGGCGTCCGTTGTTATAGCTGTCGGCCAGGGGCGGGTGAGCATGAGTTGGGAGAAGAGGGACGCGGCTTGTTGTTGGCGGTCGCGGTAGAGGGACATGCGGATTTCTTTCTGGAGGCGATATCCTATATTCCCGACGGCTTCTTCGTAGGCGTCGCGGTTTAGACGCACGATGGGCGCGTTGAGGTCGAGGCGCACGTTGGGGCTGAAAGTGTGGATTATGGCTTCGGGGTGTTGGTCCCAGGATAGAGCTACGGGCGAGCGTCGTTCGGCGACGAGCGCGTAGGCTTCGATTGCGTTGAGTCGGTGGTCGTAGCGCGCGATGAGCAGTTTGCCGGTGTGGGCTGTGTCGGCGAACCAGATCTTGCGCCGCGCGATGAACCAGTATGGGTGGTGTTCTTGGTATAGTTCTCGCCATGTGAGGCGCGCTGGTTTCGTGACGTTGGGTACCTCTGCTTCTACGAAGGCCTGCCAGAGCGTGTCTTGGAATGTGTGGGTGCGTAGGACTTTGCTGGCCATGCCCACGGTGAGGAGGTCTGATAATGAGAGGTAGCTGAGCACATGATGGAGTAGTTCTGAAGGGAGGTTCAGCAGCGGCGGGATGGGCGTTTGCGGTGCCGGGCTTCCTGTTTCGCGAATCCGTAGCTCCATGGTATCGATTGATGTTGTCGCGTGTTCGATGTCGTATGCAGCCTCTTATTAGGAATCGATCGACCGTTGAAGTACCTCAGCCCGGGTGGCGAAAAGCTTAAGGAGCAACCACGTCCGTCCCTCGTCTCTCTCTTATGCAACCCGCACCGAAAAGAGAAGTAGTGAGTCGTCGCCCCAAGACTTAATATAACGCCTCAATCGTCGGTCCTGCAGGGCGCTCTCCCACCCGATGCTACCGTCTCGGCAACGTTCCGTGGTGACACCTTCCCACCTTCGCCTAGCCGCAACAAGTCCGGGGTAGATTGGCGTGATTAAGCAGCGAATACGAGCGCTATGCAAGATCAAAGAAGATCAAAGCACTACTCGCGTATCTTGGACGCGCTCAGTACCTGCTCTTTTGGGTGTTTGATGTGTTTGGTGTTGGCTTTGCGATGATGACGAGGTTGCGATATCGGATGATGCGCTGCAAGGGTGAGGCGGCTCGGGAATGTCACGGGTGCGATGGCAGATGGGTGAGGAGGAGGATGATGTAGGGGCTTGCCGCTGACAAAGGGAATGGAAGTGGTTGAATGCAGGGAGATAGGTGCATGTCGTCGCCACGTAGGCGTGATAGGTGCGTGTCGGTCACGATATCGCAGTACGTCACCGTCCGTCCGTGCGCTGCCGCATAGCTGGCTTTTGTGGGGTACCTCGAACTTGACCTCTGCCACCACATTTTGAGGCAGACATCACATTTTTAGAGTACGCACGTCGCGACATCATGTAGCCAGGAGGTATTCAGTGAGGATGGGGTAAGTATCTGCGATGACAGAAAGTGACTTCACGACGACATATCACCGTGCGCCCGGAGATATGAGGATACAAATCACGGTTGAGGCATACATCATCATCGGGAAACATCATTCATTCAGGCAGGATTTCAAGCCAGGCGACGACATCACCCACTACATACCCCATCCACCAATCTCCCAAAACCCACCCACCGCCTACAAGTCCTTGAACTTGCCCTTCCAGGCCGCCTTCTGCGGCGACCTCTTCACCACACCCACCGGCCCCTTCCCCATCTCCCCCTCCCTCCTCTTCTGCTCAAAAGCCGCCTTCCTCTTCCTCTCCCTCTGTTCCTTCTTCTCCCCTAACCCCACCACAGTCTTCTTCATGGCCGAAGCCCGATCTGCTTTGCGAAGCAAAGTCTCTTCAGCCGCCTTGTTCTTCTTCAGCTCTTCCTCGAGGAACTGACGGCGGCGGCGGAGCTCCACGAGTTGCTCTTGAATGCCCTCGGCGGACTCGTGGTGGGCGGTCTTGGCGGCGGCGGCGACGACGTTGGTCTTGGTGGCGTCGGCGGCGGCACGACGGCTCCTGACCTCGTCGAGGAGGCGGGCGTCGGCGGCCTCCTTGGCTCCGGCTCCGTACATGCGGATGGGGGGTGTTGCGTACATCTTGGCGATTTGGCTTGGTCGCGGATGTAGTGTGGGTGTGTGGTGGTGGTGAAGTAGTAGTATGGTATGACTTGTGTTGAATTCTAGTCTTGAATATAGTATGATGGTGGTATGGTAGTGCTTGAAAAGTAATTGTGGATGTGAGATGGGTAGAGAGAGCTGGAGAACAGAAGAGTTGGAGACAAAAGGACTTCTTATATAGTAAGGACTTCTTGGCTGGGACGACGTCTATTCTGCCGGTATTACAATAGCAAGGACTGGAAAAGTGAAGGTGAGCATGCAAATTTTCGCTGACGGCTGGTTTCTATAGGGCATAATAGCAGTCGATACGTGGGAAAAGATGAGGTTGGGCGAGGTGAAAGAGCCTGTGGCCAATGACATCTCTCTGAATCGACTTCGAGGTGAGCGCGACTTTGGCTGGGGGCTTTCTACTGGCTACGAACGCCAAAAAATCGACCGCTTGATCAGTCTGCGCCACTGCAGGACGTTTCAGAAAGTTTGCTATTGTCTACTCAACAACGTCGTTCTGTCCGCTGACGTATGTGCGCTGCGAACTCTGGGAACAGCCAAGTCAAACGTCACATGCTGGAACAAGAACACTGGTAGAGGATAAACGCGACCATGGCATCCACGCAATGTTTTCATCTATCATAGTAATATGCGCCCGCACTCACCAGGCGCAAGACATGCGACGATTCAAACATGACAGCAATGTCATCACCTCGATACATCCGCGCTCAACGCGCACCCACCTTCTTATCTTTCTGCCAAGCCCTGGTCGCCTGCACCCACTCCTCCGGATCCGAAGGCGTCACCATATCCTTATCCCAACCCTCCATCTTCTCCATCTCCCCCAAAGTGAAATCCGTCTCAGGCCGTTGCATCCACTCAGGAAGCGGACCACTAGTCACGAAGTCCTCGACGTCTTCTATGAACCAGGCTTCTGGGTAACTCAGGTCGGCTAGTGTATCTTCTTCCTGCTCAGGCTCGGGCTGCTCTTCTGGCTGTGGGGGTGATGGTTCCTCAGCGAAGGCTTGTCGTGTCATTGCAGCGAGATCCATTTTGCCAAAGTTGGGTGGCAGGTCGGGCATGAACTCAGGGCGCCATTCGTTACTGTCGGGGCTGTCGGGGCTGGAGGAGAAGAGGTAGTCGTTTGGGTTGCCGAAATCGATGGGGTGGCTGTGAGAGGCGGGGATAGGGGTGGAGGTGAAGAGGTAGTCTAGTTCGTGGCCTTCGTTTTCATTTGACACCGCGAGAGCCGCAATCTCGTCGGTAGTTTCAGCTTGGCCTTGAGAAGCGTCCTTCGAGTTGGTACGCGCAGTCTCCTCGGCCTCCTTCCGCGCAACTTCCTCAACCTTTCTCAGCGCAACTTCCTCAGCTTCCACTCGCAATGCCGTCGCCAGTCTTCGCACACAGCCACCCATGTTGCTGTTCACATCCTCCCTGGTGATCTTCACTCCACCAAGCACAATAGGCTCATTGTCCTTGATCTGCTGTTGCAGCATGCGCGCCGCTGCTGGTTCGTAGTCTACACCACGGTTTGGTGCCACAGGCGACGCAGCTGCCAGGGTGGAAGACTTGTCTGGCGAGAGTGTGTGAGTGGTGGATGACATCCTGGGTGTGAGGGTGGATGCGGAAGTGTGCTTTGGCGCTGTGCTTGGGCTTGTAGCCGTCTGGGTCGACGCTGGATGTGTTTTGGCCGCATGGTTTGTCGTCGCACCTGATGATGGCAGCTGGACTCCAGCTTGCTGCTGTCTAGCATTTTGAACCTGCGGCGGAGCTTGCTGTTCCTGTTGGCGGTCCCCTCGCCCTCGACCCGTGGAGTGCGGTGTGGTCAGATAGTTACTACGATGGTCCGATTGCGCAGAGGCGACTGGCGGCAGTGTCTGACGCGGCGGTGTTGCATATTGCGCCAAATGGTGAGCAAATGAGGGGGCTGTTACAGATGCGATCGCAGTATGCTCCTGCGCCCTGCGCTGAAGAGAGAAGCTAGCAAGTTCCTGCTGTCGATGTGGTCCATTTGGAGGCAATCCGTTGTAGCCAAATGCAGGTTCTCCGGCTTGACGCTTTGCTGCTGGAGCGGGACTTGTTGATATGGCCAAGGGAGTGAGAGATTGTGTTGGCGAGTTGAGGAAGGTGTGTTGGGCTTGAAGTTGCGGGTAAGACACTGGATGAGCTGGTGAACTCGGTATACTGCCCGGGTTAACTGGCTGTTGAACTGGCTGCTGCTGTGGGGACTGATACTGGAACTGCCTCGATACTGCATGTGCGTGGGTAGCCTGTTGCAACGGGGACATCTGCTGAGTCGGTGACGCGGATGGAACAAATGTCTGTGGCGCATATCCCTGCGGACTAGCATGACGGGCAGCTTCGACCGGAGTCCTCCGAGCAGGCAACGCCGCAGGAAGAGGAAATGGCGTCCCTGAGGGAGGAGGAACTGGCGACACAGCCATCCCCCCTCCCCCCTTCCTCCCCTGCAAACCCCCCAACAGCCCCAACACCCCATCCCACCTCTCCACCTCCCCCCCATACTCCCCCTTACACTTCTTATTCCAATCCCCCCACGTCTTATGCGCAACATGCAACTCCCCTTTCAACACCATCTCCTCAACCCGCGTCTTCCACGCCCGGATCTGCTTGCCAATAGCATGTTTCTTGTTCTTCTGTGTAAGCCCCTCGCGGCAGCACTTGTGGTTGCTTCCCTCAGGATGTAGACACTTGTACAAGCCATCCGGCCTCTTTGTACAAGCCGCGAGTGAGTCTTCGGTGGGATATTCGGGGACTTCGGCTTTGTCTAGGGGATGCACGCGACGGTCTGGTTTGGCGTCGCCCCATTGCCGTCTAATATCCAGAATCTCTGCGGGCGAATCCATTCCGGGGGTTTGTGTGATGGCGACGGGGGTAGGCGGCGATGTCGTGGCTGTTGACTTGCGTCTTACGTCGCGACAGCCATTCGTTTCCCAAGCGTGCAGCTTCTCGTACCAACGTGCTTTGGGGTGGGTTTGCTGCGCTTTGCACCAGGCTTCGATTGCGGGCTTGTTGTCGTTGTAGCGCTGCTCTTGCGATGTGGTGATGGAGTCGTTGCGGGCGCGCTTTGCTTGCGCTTCTTGCTCTTCGTCTTCTGACCGCGGGCGCTTCTGCGCTGGGTGAACCATGGGTGGTTGGATAGAGCTAGGCGTATACGGACTCAGTACAGGTGGTGTGCTCGTCGAGAACGCGATGTGAGGCGACGACGTATCGCTACTTGTCGGCGTTCTCGCGATCGGTGGAGGCATCGTGTACGTCTGGGCTCCTCGTGGAGTTGCGCTTTGTGATCGGTGGCTGGGTCGTAGATGCCGAGCGGATGGTTTCCCCGTGCTTGTGGGTAGTTGCCTGGGGCGAGGTGAAGAATAGTGAATCCGCTTTAGAAGCATTGTTCCTGCTCAATAGGAACCAATTGAACCTTGGAAGAGTGAATGGTCATGTGCATTTCACTGATGACGTAGTGCGACTCCAAAGTCAGAACTGTGGTTGAGCATGCGAGGTCCCTTGGTTCGACGAACTTCATAATTTGGAGAACCATGTTACGCGAGGGGACCACAACGAAGTCGGAACATGTTGTTACGATATTTACGGAAGCTGTTAAGGTAGACATGTATGTAGAGAATCAAAAATAGAGGCGACGCAGGACGTATTGCAGGATACATGCACGAAAGGATGTATAGATGAGAGCAACGTGATTATATCGTAACCAGCAAAGCTACATATCCCTCCTCGCAAAGCCACGCGAACGACACCTGTCACTCCCAAACCCCAACTCCACTCCTCCTCCAACCCCCCATCAACCTACCCATCCTCCTCATCCCTCGCCCTCGCCCTCGCCCTCTCCTCCCTCTTCTCCCTCCTCCTCCTAGCCGCTTCATCCTTCCTCGCCTGCCTAACCTCATCCTTCTTCTGCTTAACCATAACCCCCATCCTCTCTAGACTCTGCTCATCCGTCAGCTTCTCATATTTGACCTTAACCGCCTTAACAATCTCCTCCCCCGTCTTCCAATGCTTTCCCATAATTTTCTCCACAAACGTCCACTCTGGGTACTTGATCGATTTATCGACGATGTCCGCAATGGGCACCATCATGCTACCCGTGTTGATGTATTTGTGTGAAGCGGGAATGACGAACCAGGTTATGTGTTCGTCGTCCGAGTCGACCCATTTCTGCGGCGTGGATGGAGGGGTCTTGATTTGGGAGACGGGGATCTCGCGCTTGGTGGCGGCCCAGTCGAACTTGGTCGTCGCACCGCCGACGTCGCGGTTCGTGGAGTTGTTGGCGAGCATGGCGGGGGCGACGTGGCGAACGTGTCGTGCGGCGAGCTGGTTGACTTCGTCGCGGCGCTCGCGGCCGGTTGGAACGTAGCGCGGTGTGGGGATTGAGCGCTGCTTCCTCATGCTATCGAGGAATTTGTTCGCGTTGTTGGTAGATGGTTTCAATGACGCGGCGGTGGCGAGGGTGCGGTATTGTCGAGTGGCTTCGGTTTCTTTGCCGTTGTTCTTGTTCCCTGCCTCTTCATCGGCACTTCTGGCCTTCTTGGATAGCGGAGAGTCGTCAGAGTCGTAGGAGGCGTCGTCGTCGGTGGTAGCAGAATCGCGTTTGCGCTTCTGAGGAACAGCGACATGGGTGTCGTCTGGAGAGGAAATAGGTGAAGACGTAGGCTGCGAATCTGGGTCAGAAGTATTGATGAAAGCGAGCGCAGATGGACTCACGATAGGCGGTAAGCTGAGGCCCCAGGTAGTCTCGTCCTCGAATAGGTCGTCAAGATCGTCGTCATTGGTAATCTCAGAGTCGGTGGAAGAACAGCGGTGGGGCGTCATTGGTGCTACTTCGTCCAGCGAAGTTGGGCGCGAACGCGGAGCATCCACACTGACGGAGGTGGTAGGTACGATGGGGGTAGATGGCGACATCTTCGGAAGCTGCGGTGTAGATACGCTGAAAGTGTATTGGGTAATGAGATGCAAATGTAGTGCGTCTAGATATCGGATTTCAGTAAGTGCAGATATAGGGCGTATAGATATTGCGATGTCGCAGGCTGAACCGAGGGGATGAGAGTTGAGGAGACAGCGATGACGAGAAGCAGATGATGTAGGTCCGGACCTGGCTTGAGCTTTATTGAGTGGAAAAGACTGCTATTGTCGCGAACAGGTATATTGTGTTAGTATGCGAAAGTGAATGCGGTGGGTCGAGCTGTTCAGGAACAATAGCATTGGATGACGCAATGGCTGTGCAGTGACTGGATTATAGTAGAAGTGAAAGGAGGTCTTCGACCTAAGCACCGTCGCATCACAGCGCAAAGACACGAGGACGAAAAGGGAATACATGTGAGTATGATGAGATGTGTGTTGATATATTGTATTCTCTACCTGCCCGGACGACGTATGCAGTGACGCCCCCTCTTCCAATGATAAAGACTTCAGATCGAAGTGACGTTTGCTACCAAACCATTCCTTCCCAATTGCGCTCTCCGATTAATAGTAAAATAACGCCGTCCTGCCTACCATGACGTATCCAATTGCACCATGCACTGCCGCCTCACTCCGGTACTCGCTGTTGGCGTGGAAAATTGTCGCAATGTATGAGTTCGGCAACGACGAATGGACTGTGTGGACGACAGCGACGTTGGAGATATCTCTCGCTATGGTGAATTCGCTGGATATGACGCGACGCATTTGCTCCAGCTGCGTCGAGTACACTGGAAACGTTGGAGAGTATGCTGGCGATGCGCTTCCAAAGTCCGCGAAAGACGGGACTTGCAGCGATAAATCCGGATTGACGTTTACGCCCAATGACGTCGCAACCTCGTCGCCGTCTTCATCAGAAAAGTGTGTCGGTTCAGTCATGCCGTCAAAGGCGGGGAGATCTTCGACCGACACTCCCATGGACGCGAACCAGAGGCGCTCAGCTTCTCTTGCTGCCGCATACGGACCCAATTCTGATAGCCGACTCTCAGCGTCTTGGATTGCCTGCGCTTCCTGCATGGCTTGGATCTCATGGGCCGTCATTGGCGTGTACTGGTACATCGACTCCCGACACGAAGGGCATTTGTCGCGGGGTGAGCCCCAGGTCTCCGTCCACTGCATGATGCATTTGCGGTGGAAGACGTGCGAGCAGCTTTTGACGGCGACCATGTCATACGACGCATCGTTGAAGTCCTCTTGGCAAACAACGCAGATACCGATGTCTGCGAACTTGGGGGTGCCTGGGAGAATGCGACACGGCGCCAAATGGTCGCGATAGAACTCGGTGCGGGTGGGTAAAGCCATGGTGCGGGTTGGTGGATGTGAGTCTTTTGGTATTGAGTGTGGTTGTAGGTAGTGAAGAGGAAGCAAGTTGGTGGACTGGGTCAGGGTCCGCTTGCGGAGAAACCAGGGTTGCCCGATTGGGTGACGCTCGCCTTCACGGCAAGACATAGTCGTGGTGTGTGGGTTTGACGATGCTTCAGACATGAATAATAGGCGTATCCCGATTCATTTTCTTGGCCGCCAGTAAGCAGGATGTTATTGGCGAGGCATCCGTTTCTCAGGCCGCTGGTTGGCCTAGTGTTTGGTCGCGAACCATGGATACGCACCATATATTCTCGCTCAGATCCCACAGACCCTCTGCGGAATTCCGTATAAAACGAGCCTTCAGCACACACTCCTTTCGAGATCAATACACCCCCTTTCAATCCGAAATCTAATTCGCCTTTCACGCCGCCGTTCACGCCGCCATCCAAGCCTCACTTGCAACTTCGCCGGTATTCAACATGGCCATCCCAACTCTCTACACATTTTACACTACCAGTCTCACTGCCTGCACACCGAAGAGAGGGTTCGCTCTACAGTGTCTTGATCCTGCTCTCTCAGACAATTGGGCAGAGGAGAAATGGGAAGCAATATATCTCATAGAACATTTGGTAAAGAGTACTGGCTTGACGGACATGCTTTACGAAGTCGTCGAGGAGCTGTTCGTGACATTTCGCAGTTTACGAGAAGATGCGTCTGGAAGATTGTTAACAGGTCTTCCATGGGCCGACGTTCTCCAGCAAGCATTTCCTTTCTACAAAGTCCTACTACGTGGGGCCGCGCAATCTTCCGATACGAGCCAAAGGGGAAGGTCGCTCGAGGAAGAAATATTGTTGTATCCTGGCGGGCCAGGAGAATACGTTGCAGTGCGCACAATCTTGAGGGCAATCGCGAAATCCAACAGGGAGAGAGGATGGGTCAATTCTGCTGTATTGGTTGTACTTGACCGATTTCGAAACTGGGAAGAGGAAGAGACGATGAGTATCGTCGAGGCTTATCGAGGGCTCGGATTCTTCGCGTTGGCAGACGAAGCGGTGAGGGGGCAGAAAGCGTGAGATAGGATGACTTCTGGGATGATGTATCCAGGATGATGCGGGAAATGAGTTCTGGTTGAGGTCGGAGCCTTTACGATCTGTTTGGGACCGTTGGGAACGTCGGCGGTTGACGTTGCGCTCCCAAAGTTAGCGAATCAATCCTGAGTATACCTACATTGGTTCAAGTCGACTAGTCGACTTCGCGCTGTAATGTTGAAAGCAATCGTGTGCTGAAACTTCTGTGGGCATTGTCTGAGCAAGACTTGAGACAGATGTCTCAGGAATGGAACGTGACTTTCTTCGCGAAGACATGGTCAAGCTAGCTGCGGGCTACAAGACAGCTTGTCAAGTAGCGCAGAAGACCGCTTCGACCGCATCTCAAGCATCATGGATGACAGCCGGTCAAGAGTAGCAAGCTGGCTAGGAGTACGAAGCTTATCGAACGTATCGAGCTTGTCGACGCGGTCGACCTCGACCTCAAGCATTATGGGCGATAGCCGTTCGCGAGTAGCAAGCTGGTTGAAATTACGAAGCTTATCGAACGTGTCGAGCTCATCGAGCCTATCGACGCAATCAACCTCAACCTCAACCACGTCCATCGCCGCTGTTGCTCGCGAGAAGATACCCTTCAACCATTCGGCCATTATTCGCGGTATACACAGCACCTTAGTCGAGAAGTCTTATCCGCAACAACCGAATGTCAGTCCCTCGGTTCTCGAAAGCATCGGCGGGAGGATAGTCGAACGTGTCCAGCACGAGATCGCCACAGTCGTGTCGACAGAGGGTTTTGATCCCGGAATAGACTGGAATCAGCGCGTTCTCAGGCCGATAATCGCGACGTTCGAGATCGAAGAGGACCTCGGAGTGTGTCAGGGGGGTGCAGAGTACGTGCTCCTGCTGGTTGCTGTACTGTCATTAGCGTACGAACTCTTGCTCCTGGCAGATAAGAGCAAGGCAAGCAAAACGCACGCATTCCTTGAACAAGTGTTCGACGAGTGCTTTGTAGAGCCAGAAATTTGCCGAACAGTTGGACTTCTACTCGACGCTGAACAGGAGCGGCTGGCTCGAATGAACGCCGAAATCAAGACAACGAGGGCGATCCAGGATATGCGGATGCTCCTGCCCGAAATCAACATGTGTATAACGGCGTGGGATGTGAGCATGCTCCGTAGCCTGCGAACCAACGATATTGCGAGTTATGTTCGACGACATTTGCGCATGTACGATGTGCTGGAGCCGGAGGTACGCATCTCTGGGTGGAGCGACGAGGCAGCCGCCACGTTCTTTCGAGAAGCTAGGACATTCGCACCAGTGCGTTGTACTACCGAGGCCGCTCCCGCTGTACAAGTGAAGGTCTTCCTGGAGCGCGGTTGTTCGTTGCCAATATACTCCGTAACCTCCATCGCCTTCCGTGGGGATCGCGCGATAATACACACGTCCGAGGGTCTGAGTATGGAGCTCGAGGAAGGCTGTTCGATCTCTTCAATTACTGGGGTCTGTGACCGGATGCGCCTTGCGATGTGGGAGGGTTCCAAGGATGGCTTCATTGGTACGATATCCATTCCTCCGGGTTGCTCGTATCGCGCGGCCAACGTGGACTGCGTAGCCGAGGGGATAAGCAATACGCTCCTGACGGTTATTGATACAGCGACTGCTACCTTTGAAGTAGATGGAGAAAATTATCGTATCAGGCCTGTGGACTTCGGTAGTAGTATCGTGGTGGAACATCGCTGTCAGTAAGGGGCGCTGCTCGCATGCGCGATGAGACACTTCTCACGTGCATGTCCGAGCGTTCGGTGTGGAGAAGGAGAAGAGAATCAATTATCGCATATAGAAAGACTCCGAATCGTAGACTATATCCATTGTTGATGACGCTGTCGTGCAAAGTGGTGATGCTGGTGTCGCGTTGAAGGAGGCCACATGCGCCATCGGCAGCTCGGCGGATTGAAGATGACTAAGATGCACTAAGCCAAACACGGCGATGACGCACCACCGAACTTCGCGAGTGCGCACCACCAAGCGCAACTCGCGTTACGGTATCAGATCACTCTGGATCGCCACTCGGATACTAGCTAGTCGCAACCTGGGATACCTTACTTCTGCGATACCAAGTTTCTCTCGCGATGCGGCGCACCCAGCAATCCCAACAAGCTTCTTCTTTCGGTTCTCAGACACCCAGAGTTCAGCACAGGATATCCATTGCACGCGATACGCTGGGATGCGGTCGCATATTCAGAGCTACTACTACCCGCCCCGTTGAGAGCGGCTATAGACCATAATCAAAGCTATTAATTGTCATTCTAGATGTGGGTGGCCGGTGCGCTGAGATCTGAACTCTGGTTCACTCCCTTTTTTCCCACACCTCCAACTTTATTCATGCTAACTACGGAACATCGCTGGATGTTAAGGCCTACTTGACGAACCAAGTAGCCAATGCGGAGCCTGATGCAACTCAGCTGGTAGACTTGGAATAGGTGACAACCATGGTTGAGAGAATTCGCCGCATTTCGAGGCGAAAATCTCATCACCGCACTGCCGTCGGATTTCGTATATAACATGCCGGGTATCGTGCACACTTTAACTCTTCTGAAGATACAGTATCACCACTAGTACAACGACAGCTACCACTACTACAATTTCAACTACAGCTTCAATTACAACAACTTCAACTACTACCACCACTACGACAGTAAGTACTACTACTACCACAAACCCCTTTCACAGAGACGCTAACTATCAAGATGCTGTTCACGATTCTCATCACCAGAATCCTGGTCTGTCTTGTAACCTTCGCCAACGGCGCTCCCGTCAACGTCGATCCTCGGAAACCACCACCAACGCAGGGCCCCGGCGGATATATCTCAGTGCCTTCGTATTCATCGGACAGCTGTGGCCTTGTCACCCCCACCGCCGAGACCTGGAGGCAGCACCTACCGAGCATCCAGGTATTTGCTGCCGCGCACTGGAGCGGCTATCTGAACAACCCGGGCTACAACTCATTCCCGCACTATCTTCGCGACAAGCTTGCGCCCAGTGTAGCGCCAAGTGCCTCCTATTGCGACACTGTTGGAGGATGCAGCTTCTCTTGCCAAGCTCTCAATCCCTCGCTATCGCAACACGATAGGCAGATGGCTTACTTCCTCTTCGAACAGATCGCCGGTGTGGACCACCTGTACAAGAGCCTCCGCGAAGGCTTACAGGAAGGTGCATTGTATGCGGATGGACAAGTGCCTTCACTTGTGGCGAGATACAGCGCTGCATCACGCATCTCGACGCAAATCCAACAGGAGAAGAACGATCACAAGAGGCAAGAGAAGCTCGGCATGGCCGCCGTCTCCGCTCTACTGATGATGGCTGGTGGGGCACTAGCTATCCCAGGTTTCATCGGTCTCGACAAGACTGCCGCGCCTTCGATGGTCAACATGGCCTCGTCTACTTACATCTCCGTCATCGGCACAATCAACAACGCTCGAGCTGACCCTGTGAAGCTTCCTGATAATGTCGAGGCGGCTATACGCTCATCCCTGAACGACTTCCGCCATCACAGCATGATCAGCATTGCACATGAGTCGAAGAAGCTCATGGAAGGGGACAAGAACAACCATGGCCAAGACTTGCTCAGTCTCATGCAGGGCGAAGACTTCTTCAGAAGAGATGGGAATATCCAAGAGGATATCATGAAGATGGCCGAGAGAGTCTTCAAACATGCCGTGATCAACGCATTGTGGCAATGGGAACGGCCCTTTATCGTTGACGCTGACGTACTAACAGGTACCTGTGAGGTAGACTTTCGTGGACCGACCGAGAACCGAGTGTGCCTGCCGGAACGTCCGGATCACTCATACTGGATATACGCCTTGGATATCTCGCAGGAGAACGACCCTGGTAAAAACCACAAAGCGTTGATTCATGGCCCCACTGGATACCGGAACTTCTTCGAAGGACAGAACTCCGACGTTTACGGAGCTACCTTGAAGGATGTCGTCCGCTCATCCCTTGCGGTTCACGAGCACAATCTGTATGACGCTCTACAAACTGCGGACTTCCAGACGGTCCAGTCGGCTCTAGGACAGGCGATGAATGCGGGCAACGGCCAATTCAACCTCATGGGCGCCTACACGTTAGCGATCGCACGTAATCCACGCGGCGAAGCCATTTCCAGTGTATGGTCCACTCATGGTCGGAACTTCCCTTGCATGGTCGGCGAGTTCGGCTGGAACGACAACACATACAACCCTTACCAGGACCAGACCTTCAACTTCTTGGTGCGAAGTGGCCTCATGTTCTCGGAAGATTGGGAGAACCTTTGCCACAACGAAGGCCATTGCAAAGGCGACAATGACGTAGATTGGCATTCCCGACTCGATGCTCTTCGCAAACCAGGTGATCCGCCGATTCCCGGCAGCCTGAAGCACCCTTTCAGGAAGTGCAAGCAGAAGACCAAGCATGATTACGGTGACCCTTCCTCCGACTTCAATCCTCCTCGTGCGAGGGATCTGAGTGCTGAGTTCGCGAATGCGACGATGTCATGGGCCTAGTCTGTCGCGCGACCTATGGAAAAAGTGAACACCATGGAGCCCACGTTGACGTGAGATTGACTACTTTGCAGGCTTCCATCTTGATGTAGGCTGCAAAATTGTCCGATGTCCCCTTTGTATGGCGTGATGTTACTGGCGTGGTAGGAGAGGTGGATGTATTGGGAGATCACCGCGGGTACCTGGAGAAGTCACGAGACTTGTAAGCATTGGTCAGCGATTGGAATGGTTCGATGGACGTGTCGCGTGGAGTATGAACGAGGCTTGTGCCATCCTGTCATGTGTACACTAACATGACTACAAGCCGACATGTGGCTTGTATGCTATCTGCCTATTGGGCCGGCATACAAAATGTACATGTAGAGCAACTCAATAGTGTCTCGCTACACTTAACTGCATGCCGACATTCACGTGCGGTGATACTGCTCTTCTGCGTGCAACATCATGTAACCAGCTTGCCCACCCGACATACCTTCGTCCCCATCGCAATGACCGCGATACATGTTTGAGTCCCTGAGACAGTTTCGTCAAAGACTCCCGAGTCCACATGGAATATGAATGAACACCCCTTGGTTGCATCCAGTATCCACAACGGCGGGTCGCCTGCAAGTAACCGTAGTCTTCACCCGGTATTGGGACGGCAGAGGGTCGTGGGCGAGTATGTGCCTGAGTCCTAGTTGATGTTGTATAACTAGGAACAACCTAGCAAAAACTGTGCGGCAGAAGGCCCGATGCGGCGTCAGGTAAACAATGGCGACAACCCACACGTGGCGGGAGACGCGGGCTTGACAGCATGAGGCCGGATGAGGACATGGCATGATTCTGGCGTTGAGCGTAGAAGCCTCGTAGTTGGGCAATGGTTCGGAGGCGCAAATGCTGACTGCGCACGATGCTGCACGCCTTGTTTTCTTGGGGCAGCGCGCCTTCTGGGGGCGGGCTCGGCCAATGACGGTCGAACGGAGCCGCACCCGAATCATGTTCCTGGGGCGGATCGATCCTGCAGACGAAATTGTCGAGATACGTCCCGTCACCGCAGATATACTGTGGGTATTCACTGCGACATCAGCATCTGAAGCCGAAAGAGAATGTTTCAACGCCAGAATCGACGCAGAAAGAGAAATATGCCCGGGCATCGAAGTCCAAGCAACGCCAAACCTCGTCTCGAGAGCACGCCGATATGCTCGTGCATTGCGCGCGCTATGGAATTAGGTGCAAGCCACTGCCAGCCTCGTGGCAGCCGTGTCCCGGCAGCGCAAAGGAGGGCGTATCAGCCTCATATCGAGTCAGGGGCCTGAGCGTGAACATCGTCCTGTGCGGAGGATATCGCACATGGATCCAGCGGTGTGGCTTTTGGAACCGATGGAGCGAAGGATTCATCGTTCGAGCGTGTAGGCGTCATACGTGAACGAGTCGGTACATACCCTAGTGATGCCCACGCCGCAGCCATTCATCAAAGAGTGGGTAGCCAGATGAGTTCTGCAAAATACATCGGCACGCGTAAGCTCCAGTACCCTGGTGTCGGCGCTATATGACCGCACCCAAAGCCGCGAGAACTGCACGACCTACTTTACGAAGGTTTGTTGAACTGTGAACACTGCACGTCAGCGTGCAACAGCCACACCGCTGTCAACGGGTCCGTGATATCCGTGATGTCGGCGTCCTCGGAGATAATCGTAGCATTTGTCGGGTGCCGATGTTCAAGCGGCACAGTCGTTTGTGATTCCTTCGCAACATAATTAGATCGAAATGCCCCCGTAGTTTTGAGTTCGACGATGGAGGATACGGGTGGGGCGGAACAGCAATGGATCGCTGCAGGGTGACAAAGATCCGACGCTAGGCCCCGTGCGGTCGGCGCTAGCGTGGGATGCCTGATCTGACCTGGCCGCACGCACAGGCAGACCTTCCCTCCACAACTACGAACCCTTGGATCAACACCATGTTTCGCGTCGATTGCTACATTCAACACATGGTTTCAGGGTCTAGAGAGTTTCGACGATTTCAACAGCCCCCCGTTATTGCCGGACTATACTGGTTGGTGCCTCCCGAAAGCTTCCAACTCGGCCAAGACCTAGCTCCCGTAGCTACAGGTGGCACGACTCGTCCATTGGATGTCCCTGTGACCTGAGACATGACCGTGTTCTTGTGCAAGGGACTGCCATACTCGCTGTCGTGGCGGCATGTTTGTACTGCCGGCGAGGCGGAAATTGGTGTCCCGTCAGCCAGCAACCAACCAAGAACCATCTTTGCTACCGACCGAATGGGCGGAATGGATTTCTCCAAGGTCATTGGGATGCACTCGAAATGCCTGGGCGGATCATGATGGAGCGAACCCGTCCAAGGGTTCGTCATTGATGCCCGGATCGTGCGGTTGGCAGAACCTTTTGTCGTGAGTTTGGGTTCCACCCTTCACGGAGAGTTCGTGCGCCGCATGCAAGACCCCGCTGATGCGCCACGATTATCGTGCCTTGCGTACGGTCCGTGTACAAGCCGAGCTTCGAAGCCAATGCGACACCAGCGTCGTGACGGTAGTCAGCGCGCCATTGCGCTTCATGACATGGATGGAGCTAACGGCCATGTGCGCAGCCCCACTCTTCACTGAACATAACCCTCGAGACCCTATCCTAGTGGCAAGCTCTCGATCTCGTTTCTTTGACCTGACCCGTCTATCCGCAGCTCGTCAATCCTCCACGTCCACATGTCTCGCATACTTCCCCGGGCAGGCCCACGATAATCCAGTATGCAGCTGCCTCCGGTGGATGTCCTGTTGGGTTGGCCGACTCCAAATTACATTGACCCGGAAACGCGCGGCCCTGCCCTCCTCATCGTCAACAGCATCCTCATCGCACTAACCATCCTCGTTGTGATTGCGCGGTTATACACCCGTATAGTGATCAAGAGGTGGTTCGGTATTGACGATATCTTCATCCTCTTTGCGCTGCTCTTCACGTGCGGTCTCACTGCTGTCGTTCTCCTGGCAAACCTCCGATATGGATGGGATAGGTAAATAACCCGATCCCCATTCGCATAGCATACAGCTAATCATCAAACCACTATAGACATGTTTGGGATATACCCTTTCACATGTTCGTTCCGGCCTACAAAATCGCCATGACAGCCAAGGTCGTCTTCACAGCGGCCGCGAGCTTCACGAGACTCTCTCTGCATTGCTTCTACTACCGATTGGTTACAGACTCGGGGAAGACGTGAGTACTTTTGGCGTTGCTGTCGCATTATGATAGCCTTGCTAATTCGCTTAGATGGTTCAAGTGGGCGGTTCATGTCAATGTAGCCTACACACTCGGCATCTTGATATCGTTTCCCTTCATCGCCATCTTCTTCTGCACACCCATTAAGAACTATTGGACCATTGGCGCACCGGCAGACACTTGCATGGACGAGGGAACTGCGACTCTCATTTGCGGAATTATCAACTGTGTCGCGGATTTTCTTACTACCCTAACACCAATACCTTTGGTCATGGGCGTGAGTTGGCTCAATCCCATACGCAAGGCAAAACACTTCTAACTGATCCCAGCTTCACATGCGTCTGCGTGAGCGCATGGCTGTCGCCGCGCTATTCGGTATGGGGCTGATTGTCTCTGCTGCTGGTATTGTGCGTACCTGGTTCATCTATCGGAGTCTCTTCAACAACGAGTACGATCAAACCTGGTACGCATATCCACTGTGGATTGCGGCCGCTGTAGAGATAGACTTGGGTGTAGTAAGTTATTACGTACGACTGCTAATCAGTGACAAGATGCTTACTCGCCACAGATATGCGCCTCGGCCCCAGTACTAAAACCCCTCCTCGCGAAGATCCCCTTCAGTCTATCGCAATCCTTCTCAGGTGGCATATCCTTCAAGAAGAGCGCGAACTCATCAAAGACGCTAACCGCCAACGCATCAGCGTCGCATTCCTCCACGAACCGGAAATCCACAGCACCGCGCAATGCGCCAGAACTCGCAAACGACAAGGGCAACAGCTATGAGATGAAGCATTGGGCGGATACAGAACAGGATCTGGAACGAGGAAGCCAGGAAGCTATTCTGGAAGAGGAGGAAGCTCCCAAAACGGGCATGTCGCGCCTGTGGGGCAAGGTCCGCCCGAAAAGCAACAACGGAAATATGACTACGGACACCGACATGACGATCACTTTGACCAGCGAAGTGGAACTGCAAGTCGAGCGGATGAAGCAACGTCCGGCGCGGTACGAGACACACGGTGACCTTCACGAGAACCACATGCCATTACCACCGTTGGCACCGCGATCTAGTGGACACGACCGGTGACGCCACGATCCGACTTGCGCGATCAAACATGATAGCGACAACGTCCTCGAACCGACATCAAAGATCTCACGTCGCGCATCATGTACGCGCAAGCGGGAAACATAAAGTTACGACTGGCATATTGGGGGCGCTTACATCTTGGTGGATTTTTCTGCATCGCTTTAGCATATGATACCACGTTCGACGACTCTATCAAGGGTACAAAAATAGACATCTCAGAATACAGACGGCCAGGACGCCGAATACATCAATAATGTCAGTGCGACGCGCCACTACGTCCACACGCTCACCTCGTGCATCCGTGTAGTGAGCGGCCCGCATTGGACGTCAATGACAGAAGGCTAACATGTCAGCAGTATGACAGCTCTTAGCTTCGCGCACAGGAATTTCAACGATCCAGCTCAACACTTTCGCAGCCTCGAACTGAGAGAGAAGGCGTTCTGCGCCATCTTCATCCTGTCCATGGTACCCTTGGATCGCAGCCCTTGAGCTCACCCGGCGAACATCGGCCAGACTATTGAACGAACTCCAACCACCCAACTGCGAAAGCGCCGACCATAAGCATGCCGTAAGCGGTGAATCTGGCCCTGCAAACCTTCGCCGTGATACTATTGACTCCAGCGAGCTTCAAACTGCATGAGTTGGCTCACTTCGCCTTTCAAAACAACCATCCAAGGTTTACACGTCACACGCATACCTGTCGGCACTGTCACAAAAGGACGATCAAATCTAGAACGCCATCGGATGCGAATCCCGAGGCCAACTCAACGCACTCTCGACTGTGGAGCACCAAGAACTGTAAATGATTCACACTGCTTGCCATGGAAAGTTACGGACGTGTTCTCACGTGTATGCGGCGCAACGGCGTGGACTCCGACGGCTCTTGGAAACGCTAGCCCAGGTCTTGTCATCCGACTGATGTTCCTCGGCAAAGCTTATTTCTTCCGGCACTACAGCCTTAGACCTTGTCCAAGGGTGGGTGGGGGAGGCGGCGGGGAGGCGGAGGGGCAGAGGAGGGGAGGATGGGGGATTCCGTGGTGTCAAAAAAAGAAAGCAGAGAGGATAAATCGTGATGTGTTGATGGGAGGTGGTAAGCGCCTCGTTGGATGGGTGGTCCTCGGCAAAGCTTATATCTTCCGGAGCTACAGCCTTATACCCTGGTCTCCCCCGCAATCTCTACAGCCAAAATACGGGGAGGGCAGGCGCCAGAGAACCTGGAGCTGCTTCCTCGTGACGTCCTTAGGCTGATAAAAGTACAGGCCTTGTCGCTGTTGGAGGAGAAATTGCACTCCGTGCATTCCCAACTGCCTTTCTCATCTAGTCCACGGACGCAGACATGAACTATGTATATTGACGAAGTAAGAACGAGGCTGCAGAGACATTTGTTTAAATGTGGGCGATGTACCAGTTCTCTGGTTGATCCAGACGATCGCCCGGTTCTTCTCTCGCGGTAATAAGAGCAACAGCCAGTCATGCCTTCACCATCCAAGATCGCCGCGCTTGGCCTTGTGGCTACGGGCTCTTTTGTAGCCGCTGGACCTTGCGACATCTACGCCTCGGGTAATACGCCTTGCATCGCCGCTCACAGTACCACTCGCGCGCTTTACAATTCCTTCAGCGGTTCTCTTTACCAGGTGAAGCGCGGATCCGATGGCGCTACGACTAACGTCGCACCTCTATCTGCCGGTGGTGTAGCCAATGCCGCGACTCAAGACAAGTTCTGTGCCAACACCACATGTCTCATTACCATCATCTACGATCAATCTGGTCGTGGTAACCACCTCACTCAAGCTCCTCCAGGAGGCTTTAACGGCCCGGAAGCTAATGGCTACGACAACCTGGCTGGGGCTATCGGCGCACCAGTTACGTTGAACGGGAAGAAGGCATATGGTGTCTTTGTCTCACCGGGTACCGGATACCGCAACAACAAGGTCAGCGGCTCAGCGACTGGCGATGCAGCAGAGGGCATGTACGCCGTCCTCGACGGAACACATTACAACGACGCATGCTGTTTCGACTACGGCAACGCCGAGACGAACAATCTCGACACCGGTAAGCATACTCTCACATCGTCTTATCAACGGCATATATCTAACAGAAAGCACAGGCAACGGCCACATGGAGGCTATCTACTTCGGGACAAATACCATATGGGGCACCGGCGCCGGCTCCGGCCCCTGGCTAATGGCCGACCTGGAAAACGGTCTCTTCTCCGGCATGTCGCCCAAAAACAACCCAGCGGACCCTACTCTCACAGACCGCTTCCTCACCACCGTGCTCAAGGGCGGAGCAAACAAGTGGGCGCTCCGCGGCGGAAACGCCGTTTCCGGCGGCTTGTCGACGTACTACAACGGCGCGCGACCCAGCGCCTCAGGCTACAACCCCATGAGCAAAGAAGGCGCCATCATCCTAGGTATCGGCGGCGATAACAGCAATGGAGCGCAAGGAACGTTTTACGAGGGCGTTATGACGACTGGGTATCCGAGTGATGCGACGGAGAACGCGGTGCAAGCCAATATCGTTGCGGCGAAATACGCGACAACAAGCCTGACCAGCGGACCCGCTTACACAGTCGGCTCATCAATCTCATTCCGCGCCACGACTGCTGGATATACGGATCGCTACCTCGCTCACACCGGTTCAACCGTAAACACGCAAGTCGTGTCTTCCTCCAGCACCGCACTGCTTAAGAGGCAAGCTAGCTGGACTGTACGCGCGGGTCTGGCGAACAGTGCTTGTTTCTCGTTTGAATCGAAGGATACGGCTGGTAGTTACATCCGCCATTTCAACTTCGTGTTGCAGCTGCAGTCGAATGATGGGTCGAAGGCGTTCAAGGAGGATGCGACGTTCTGTCCCCAGGCCGGATTTACGGGATCAGGCAGTTCAATAAGGGCGTGGGGATACCCGACGAGGTATATTCGTCATTACAACAACATCGGAAACATCGCTAGTAACGGTGGTGTTCATGACTTCGATGCTGCGGCGAGCTTTAATGCGGATGCGACGTGGAGTGTTGGTACGGGGTTGGCTTAGAGGGGTGGTAACGGGATGGGAACGGGATGGGGGTAGTGTTGGGTTGAGATGTTGTTGGAGTGGGCTGTTCACATAGGGAAATCCCTCACAATGGTTCTTGTGTGGGATTTCCGTATGTAAACAGGCCACTTCTTGGATATCCCGAGCCAAGAAGAGCTGGGTACTTCGCACGGTATTAAAATGTCGAAGAACATCTCGATAGGTGGTTGTAACACTCAAAGAACCCTCTTAATTCGATGCCTGCATTGTCTGTTAATCGGCTTCTTCGAATGTTACAACCATCTGTGTTGAATGATACGAAGATCACCTTTACAGTGCATACACTTGCCAGATATCTCTTGTACAGCACGCACCACCTACTGTACATCTACTATCCGCTCACGATACTCGTATAGTAGCTTCACAGCGTTCAAAACACCATCATTCTATACGCGTATTTCAATACTTCACTACTACTACCAACAAAACCTCAGCACAACAGCGCGCAATCCCGCTACTTCACCAAGCACCAGACCCACAATCCATTCACACCATGTCCACAGCCACAGCACACGCAAAGGTTCCCTATGTAGGTGGTGGCGCATTTAAAGATCGAGATCTGGCCAAGAAAGCACTTGAAAGCGAGCGTAAGTTGCAAGAGTTGATGGGCATGTTGCTTGAAGCCGTACAATCGTTAGCACAAGAGCTTGAAGCTGATGATGAGGATGAGTGGGAGGATGTCGACGATGACGAGGAGTTGGAAAATGTCGACGATGAGAATGATTGGGAAGATATCGACGATGAAGAGGATGACGAAGAGCTGGAGGATGTTGAGAATGCCTCCCCTAACCCCTCCTCATTCTTATCCTCCTTCCTATCCAACAACCCCCCTACCAAAGACTACCCCCCTATCGGCCACCTATCCTTCGCTACCATCGAAGAAGCCCGCACCGCCTACTACTCCACGCTACAGGACGTAGAAAACCTCCTCGTAAAGTGGTATCACAAGGACGATGTAACAGCACTCGTCAAGACCTTGATCGAATCTGCCCAGGCGTCGTATGCGCAGCAGGAGGAGTTTTGGAAGGATAGACGCATAGTTCAGGAGTGGTTCGCAGGTATAGATGAGTGAATGGTTGGTGTGGGGTTCGTGGTAGGAGGAGATGGGAACGAGATGGTGGCCGAAGAACATTTGGAAGTATCGTGGATGCGGGTAAGTATTTACCTGCCTGTTCTTGCAGCACTACAGTATTGTTTGCACGGCGAATACAGTAGTCATTAAGGAGAGATTATGCACAAACAGTCTCTTTCGCAAAGTCCATCTATGGTGCATTGCAGTGATTACGCGGTCTTCGGCATGACCTCGGGATGCAGCGATGAGTGACACTGACACTAATCTATCTCCAGACTAGCTCAAGGGCCTGACAGGCGCAACGAGACATCCGGTTTCAGCGCACGACGCAGTCCAACAATCCAACATATCTCCACTCTGTGACTCTCCACACGATGCACGTTGAACCAGTCATACAATGAATCGCTCTTCCCCAGAAATAGCGAAGGAACAAGAACCACAAGCACATTTCACGAGCAGTTCTTCTCCTCAGCGGCATTCCTTTTGGTGTAGCCTGCTATCGACCTATCTTAACCAGCCATCATGAGCAGCCCTAACTCAGCTCCAAATGGACTTTCCAGAATCAACATAGTTCCGCACACACGGCAAAACCCAAGCCTTCCCCTCTCCAGACCACGTGCGCTCACTCACAGCACGCCTTAATCGCTCTCATCCAGTGATCTTCGAGTGCCTCGACTTGGTTGTCAAACACGGTGTAGACGTGAAGACTGACGAAGCCGTGGCGCTATGGATGATGAGACAGGTCTTTGGAGATGAAGTGCCGGTGCCGGAAGTTTACGGTTTGAGGGTCGTGCAGCGGGAAGGGAAGAGCAGCGAGACTTTGATTTATATGCAACACATACGAGGGCCCAGGCTCGAACAGAAACGGGCCTCGATTTCTTCTGCGGATGAACAGAGTATCTGCAATCATCTCAAAGAAATCACAGCACACTATCGCAATGTTAAGCTATGCGGTGCGGAGCCAGTGATAGGATCCATCCACCAAAACCCCAGTTTAGACCGCTGTCTACAACACCTCCCTCTCGCAGAACCCTTCCCCACTCGTTCTTCTTCTCACGACTGGCTGTCCTGGCTATGGCGACGCGATGTGCCAAACCCAAAGAGCATCGAAGACACCCATCGACAGCTTCTACCCGACACAGGACCCATCGTCCTGACGCACGGTGATCTGCGGCCTGCTAACATTATCGTCACGGCTGAGTCGCCAGTTCGCGTTGTAGCGATAGTAGATTTGGAGCAAGTTGATTGGTATCCGAATGATTGGGAGTACTGCAAAGCCGCTTTCACGGCATCACATGACGGGGAATGGTGCGGATGGATTGATCAGTTTCTGACGCCGCACGAGGATGCGTTGGAGGCTTTCGACTTTTATACCATGGCGTTGGGGAAGTTCTGATGATGAGTTAAACAGCAGTAATGGGTAGCTCGTGATATACCAACAATGACCAAGGCCCAGAGAGACCACGGACGTCTTTCTTATCCCTTCCATCATTTAATAGGCGGATTTAGTCATCGTGTATCTCATGTGTGTTGCGGGAGTCGTGAGTGGCTCGTCGTTTATGGGTCATGGCGGTACCATGGGAGAGATAGAACATAGAATTAAACAAGCATGTGCAGGACGAACAGAACACGTTGTCTTTAGACTAATACTCGTACAAAACTACCAGGATACCGTGCCAGGAACATAAAAAAGGAGGAGTACAAGGCTATGTCCAACGTCCCCATCTAGTCAATGAGCAAGCTATTCAACCTCGCCTCGGTAGCAATAACATCCAACGCCTGCTTAACCTCAAGCACTCTCCTACACTCACCCAACCAATCCTTACTCAACACCTTCGCCCACCCTTGTAGTCCATTCATTTCTCTAGCCGCAGCATCCAGATCACCCTCCTCGAGCAGAACCTCAGTCCGTGCAAGCACAGCCTCAACATCGCCACCAACAGCCAACCCGCTCTTCTTGAACAGCACCTTCGACATGGCGAGGGAAGCGAGATGGGAAGCCACACCCGCGTCTTCAGGCAACAGCGCCGCTTTCCTGACTTCAGAAGCGACGCGGCGGAAGCGGTCGATCAGGAGGGCGGAGCTGGGGATACCGCGTTGGTAGGCGGCGGGGTTGATGCTCGCAATAGCGGCGCTGACGACGGGATCATCGGCAGCGATTTCCTTGAGAGCGGCGAGCTCGGTGACAAAGGGCTTAGGGATGGCTTGTGTCTCGAGAGCCGACTTGACGGCCTCGACGGCAACGACGAGGTGCTGCGTCTTGAGGTTGGCGTCGACGACGCTGTTCCACTCGGCCGTCAGCTTCTCGAGCTCGTGCACGGACGAGGAGAGCTCGTTGAGCTTGCCGAGACGGCCGTCGCGTTCGGCTTCGACGCGCTCCCGGACGTTGGCTGTGAAGGACTTTTGCATGTTGATGCTCTGTTCCAGGAGTTGGTTCTTGAGCTTCTGGTCGTACACCTTTTGGGCGGCCTGGAGTTCCGACGTGAGTCGCTCCTTGTAGGATTGCGACAGGCGCTCGCGCTCGTTCTCGAATTCCTCCTTGAACTGGGTCTCTTGCGCCTGCATCTGGTGGTCGAGGCGCTGGACGAGCTCCTTGGCGGCCTCGTCGAATTCGGCGTGCGCGGCCTTGACCTTGTCTTCGGTCTGCTTCTGGAGGCTCTCCTTCATCAGGTTGATGTCGGAGACGACCTTGGCGAGCTCGCTCTTGGCCTTGTCCAGCGCGGAGTTGTACCTGCCGTCGTGGGCGTTGTCGGCGTTGATGACGGTGATGATGTCGTTGACGATCTTGACGACATCCTGGACGACAGGCTCGGTGGCGGAGGGTACGCTGAGGTGGTCGAGCTGGGAGATGGGCGTGGCGGTCTCCTTCTTGACCTCGACCTCCTTAACCGGGGCCTTCTTTTCCGCGGGTGCGGGTGCGCTTGATGAGACCTTCGGCTGTTGTCCACCCGACTCGGTCTTGTCCTGGGGCTTGTTGGCATCGACGGCGCTCAGATGGGGGCCCTTGGAGGCGAGGTCGCTCTTGTTCTCCGAGGCTGGGCGCGCAGTCAAGCCGCTCCGTCCGGGGATGGTGACTTTGTTCTCGCCTGAGATCTGGGGGTGCAGTCGTGGTTCGCCAGCGCGGCCGGGGAATCGCCGCCTGAACTCGCGCTCCTCGAAGTAGGCGACGGCATCCTCGCCGTAGGGGATGTATTCGGTGAAGAAGTCGTGGAAGTTGTCCGACACGAGCGAGTACCACACACCGCCGGCGTACCCGAGGCCAGAGAGGACCGTCAGCCACAGCAGCAGCTTGCGGAATATGCGTCTCTTCTTCTTGGGCTTGGGCTGGATGGGGTCGGGGGCGATGCTGGACAATCCGGGGCCGGTGGGGGGTGTCGTCTTGGGCGATATGGCGGGAGCATCACGCGATGCGCCTGCAGTCACGGTGCTGTCGGGCGCCGGCGGTGCCTTGGGGATGTCCGAGGTGGGGATGGTGCCCTTGGGGTCGGAGGGCGAGGTGGTGGGCGCGGGATTGGGGACGGCCGTCTCGCCCAGGTTCTTGCTATCGGCGTAGCAGCGCTGGGCTGGGAGCCATTGCGGGCGGGCGGCGCGGGCCAATGGGCGGGCAGCTGGACGGGCCCGTAGGATGGAGGCGCGCAGCATAATGGGCTGCCTCCGAATGGCTTTAGGGTGATGGGGGAGGTAATTCGGCGTTGTTGATGGGCTGGACGTCTGCCAACATGAAGATTTGGAGCTCGACCAGCACACACGTCAGGGTGCACGGACGCTTCGGCAGTCCCAGGTTCTCGTCCGCCGCACCCACATGCTCCCTCGACAACTCACCACCACTCCAAATTTGATGACAGCCAACAACATGCTGTGCCAAATCCACTCACACTCACAATCTTGCTCAATGACTAACCGCAGCTTCACTTCGGCTTCCCTTGCCGCGCGAGCCCACGGTTACTGATCCAAACTTGCAGCCACCCACTCACAGCGCCTGTTGTTATTCTGGTCGAGAGCAATGTACGGTCGACTGCTAACGGATTTTTCATACGGATTCCTTTATATACTGTCGATGCTTTCTCTCTCTCTCATTTCAACCATCTCTCTCTCACACCACTTCTCACATCAACATTCTTTCCAAAGCAGACCCCAACTGAAACCAGTCAAGTCAGCACAGCTGCGCCATATTGCAACGTCAGCACATTACGGCCACCATAACAAGCTACACCAGGCAGCCGCTTTACCAACTCTTCAACACGCGCGCACTCTCACACAGCTTTCGAGCGCCTGAGATCGTCGCAAAAGCCAGACCCACCTTCCAGATCCGTCTGCAGGAGCAAATTCCGAGTGTGGCTTTGTCCTCGGCTACCTTTTCTCCGTCTCAACAAGCCAACGCCAGCAACACACGACCAGCAAATTTGAACTTTCCAACTTCTGGTCAGCTGAGCTTTCAATCCGAACGAACACCTGTTCGCATACTACGGGCCAAGAAAATCTCCCCAACAAAACCTTTCGCACGAGACAAAGATCTCCGCGAAAACCCAAACCCCGCCAGCAACACCGCCAGCAAATTTGAACTTTTCAACTTCTGGTCAGCTGAGCATTCACACCGAACACCTGTTCGCATACCACGGGCCGAGAAAATCTCCCCAACAAAACTCTCGCACGAGACAAAGATCTCCGCGCAAAACTCCAAACCCCGCGAAAATTTAAACAACACCCCGCAAAAATGTCTACCACACCATCATCCCACAGCTCCGCCACCGCGCGCGATGCCACCACAAACTACTCCTACGATCTCAGCAACGCGATATACGGCGCTTTCCCACACTGCGCAATCGATATCTCGCCGCGCAGATCACGCGCCGCATCTCCAGCGTCCGCATCAAACTCAAACTCTTCAAAGAAGCGCAGCACAGGCATGACTACTGCAAACACCACCGGCACTGCAAACCGCACACTCTGCCGCCAAGCCATAAGTCTGCACCGCGAAAACGCGCCCCCAACCTGGCTGCCCGCACCCAACCCCACCACCACCACCAATAAGCGGAGTGCGCTCGCGAGAAGACAGCAAGGCCAGCAGGGCATGAATATCCACGCGAGCACGTGCCTCAACCTCAATGCCAGCGCCGAAGAAGACTGTTCTGAAGCGGATTTGTGGATCTTGCCTGAGCTTGATGATTGGGAGGAGGATGAGACTGAATCTGAGTCTGCGATTTTGACGCCTTCGTCATCTGCGGAGTTGGACGCACCAGTGACTGGCGGACCGGAGAATAAATGGGCAGGTGTGCTGAGAAGGGCGGCGAATAGTAATCTTGAGCGTCTGAGGAATAGGATGGAGGGTGAGGGGTGGGATTTCGTGAAGGCGGCGAACCAGGACGATGAGGATTTGGATGATGAGGAATTTGACGTGGTTATCGTTCGGTGATGGGCGGAAAAGCGACTTTACTATTTACGATACCCAATTTCTGTAGTGTTTTAATGAATTGTATACCTCAAACCCAACTCAAACATCTCCAATGAGTGTGATTATGCAAATTTGTGTGCGTATACCAAAGTACCCTCGCGAAAAGACCCCTCGGGCTTGGGCGCGAAAGACAGAGAAGACCATCACGATCTATTACGCTCCGTCAAAAGAGACGTCCCCCACCGCCCCCCCTCCGCCCCTCCGCCTCCCCTCCGCCTCCCCCACCCACCCTTAGGAGTACTACGCCGCGCCGCCAACTCGAATCTTGAGCGACTTCGGACGAGGATGGAGGGGGAGGGGTGGGACTTTGTTAAGCCCGATGACGAGGACTTGGATGAGGATGAGGAATTCGACGTCGTTGTTTTGCGCAAAGAGTAGGGGGATGAGTATGCCGGGCGACTACTAGGGGGTTCACGATTACGATTTGTACGATGTTTATTGGCGGAAAAGCGAGATTACTATTTACGATACCCAATTTTTGATAGAGTTCTGGATGAATTGTGTACCTCAAACCACGTCTTCGCTAATTGTGTGCATGTGAATGGTGATGATGTGTACTTCAAATCAGGTGTTTGGAAATTGTGTGCATGTGGATGGTGGTGTTGTATGCTTCAAACCACGTCTTTGGGAATTATGTGTATGTGGATAGTGATGTTGTATACCTCAAAGCAGCTGTTCATGAAACTCTTGACTGTGAGAACCGTTGTTGTATTCCCCAACTAACCAACCTACCAACCACCCAAAGGATTATTACAAAACCATACTAAAAAACTTCTAATTATACATTCCATCCCAAATCCCAAATCCCCTTCCCCCCCCTCTCTACCACCCTACCCTCCCTCCCCATCTACCCACACCACCCTTCCCTCCCCCTCTGACCCCTCCACATCTCACAAACCCAACTCAATCCTACTCAACCCTACTCAATCCTCTTCTTCCCCTCCTCCAACCCAAGTAACCGCGCATCACTCTTCCCGCGCTCATGTTTCGCCGCGCCTCCCACCAACGGCCCAACAACAGGGTTATTCCTTACTTTGGCCAGCGTCTCTTGGAAAGCTTCGATTTGCGGGGGTTGGCGGTTGAGTTTGGGGAAGTTGACCTATTAGAAAGAGGGAGGGTTAGCGAGTGCATCCACTGGCGGGGGAAAAGGAAGGGGAAAGAAGGGAGGGGAGGAAGGAAAGGAAGATGGGAAGGAAGGAAGGGATGGAAGAAGGAAGGAAGGAAAGGAAACTTACATATAACGTCCCATGATTCCAAATGAAATTCGCGCAGACTGCCGCGGTGAGGAGGGAGATCAAGAGGAGTAGGCGTAACGGCCAGACCGCCGCGTCAGGCGCGCGTCGAGTAAAGCTACCGACGAAAATGAAAAAGACGGCTGCGGCGAGGATATACGGCACCGACTGCACAAACAACGGCCGTCGGTCCGCAAACAGCGCCTGCCCACCCACCCCTCCATCACCGGGTAGATAATTACCCAGGAACAAATCAAACGCATCCTGTCTCGGTCCGTCGGTGAAGTTATTAAGACAATACCTCGTGATACTGTTATTCAAATCCTGCAGCGCACCAGCTTTTGTCCTTACACCCAAGCGGGTGAAATCGGTCTTCAGGGCTCCGGTACCAGAATATGATTTCGACACTACATCCGCGTTATCGGCCCAGACGTTGCGGAACAAGTGTTCGAATGCTTGATCCTCCTCTGCGGACTCGCCTTCGCGCATCAGACCGCAGTCGATGAGCATGCGGCTGAGAACGTAGCGGCCGAGCATACTCTGTACAACGTTCGTACGGTCGAGACAATCCATGCAGTTCGTACGTACCACAGCCGTCTGATGCCGTCGGACCTCCACGCCGCTGCCATCTCCGGGCATGTCGACGCCGCAGAAGTAGCCATGTTTGAGGACGTGGGGCTCGAGTTCGTTCATGAGGAGTTTGGCGCGGTCCCACCTTAGGCCCTTTGTTTCGTTGTGGAAGTCAAAGTAGACGTAGTGGAGGCGGTCGTATACGGTTTGCGCTTTGGCGGGGTCGATGATGTGGAATTTCTCAGAGGTTATGCGGTCGCCTTCGACGTTTTCGGCGGGGGAGGTGTGGAGGAGGTTGACCATTTGCTCGTAGGCTTCTTTGACGCGCTGCTCGCGGCCTTTTTGGTTGACGAGGTTCACCATCCAGTTGTCGCCGTAGAGCCGGATTTGCTCGGCGAAGTGCTTCTTGGCGGCTGGCAGCGCGTTGTCGATGCCGCGGACTTGTAGCTTGGGCGTGTATTTTAGGGTGTTGATTTCGGCCCAGTAGACGGGCACGCTTCCTCTTGTCTGCACGTACGCAAGCACCTGTGTCTCCTTGCCGGCATTTCCACCTGCTGCGCCGTTCTGGTTTGAGCCGAATCCGCCGGGGCCCCCCGATGCGTTGTCATTCAGGATGATGGTCTGTTCCGTCTCGTTGAAGTTGGACACGTTACCGTTCTCGTCGATGCCGCGCGAAAAGTAGCGGGTTCCGGCCTTGAGGCGCGAGCGGCGGGTGATGAGGATGAAGGTGAGAGGGGTGCCCTTGATGGATGTGTTCTTGATTTCGAGCATTCCGTACATGACGGGCAGGATGTAGGGGTCCGCGCCTGGCTGGTGTCCGCTCGAGTGCCTGCCATATCCGCCGCTGAGACCTCCGCGGAAGTCGATGAGGTCGCTGGAGACGAAGCGGTTCCAGTAGAAGCGGTCGTCTGCGCGCTTCCACAGGGGCGTCGCGGGGTCGAGGTGGGCCTGGCGCTGGAAGGTGTTGGTGATGTCGAAGGAGTAGGAGAAGAACAGCGGGGACGTCTTGATGAGTGTCTTGAGCAGGCTGAGGTAGTTGTCCTCGTCGGCGTCGTGCAGCGGCTTCTCGCGCAGGGACAGGAACTCGGTCGAGACTATCTTGTAGATCATGTGGCCCTTTATCCGGCCCATGGGCTGGGCCTTGGTAATGACGATGATGTACTTGTCTTCACGTGCATCAGCATTCGTGTCCCCTGGTGCTGTGCAGGAGAGGCATACCTAGTCGCAGCTTGATCATGCCGAGGATGCCGGCAATGCTCGACACGCGCTTGGAGCCCAGCAGCTTGCCATCGTGGAGGCGGATGTCACCTGACGGGCGGTCTACCACGAGTGTAGGGGCCGAGGGCGAAGAGGGCGACGAGAAGGCGTAGTGCGAGGGCGACGAGTGGACGTTGATGTCGCGGTAGGGGAGAGCGACGCTCATAGTGGGCGATAATCTCGTCCAGCCGGCGTATGTGCTATACGAGGTGTATACGGGAATCTGGCGTGGTGTTGAGTATTGTGTTTGGCAATGTGTTTGGATGTGTTTTCTCAAACGGGAGGTTTCGTCATGGCGGCCATTGCGGCCAAGGGTCCCCGACTCGCGCGCTAGGGCCAAGCACCAGACGCAGCACCTCGTCACAGCACCATCCAGCTCTTTCACCCTCACCACACCCCAACACGCCTCTCGATCCCATACCCCGACCCGGTCCCGCCTTGACCGCCCACTACTCGCACCACCACCCTCGCCCACTCTACACCAGCCCCCTCCGCCACAACCCGCTAGCGCCGCCTCACCCCCATCATGTCGGCCAGGATGCAGCAAGGCCAACGGCCCGGAGGCTCCAGATTCGCACAGTTCAAGCTGGTGCTGTTGGGTACGAGATTATTATCATATATGTATTAAGACACGACTAACGTCCCCAGGTGAATCCGCTGTCGGAAAGGTGCGCAGGCCTATCAAGGCAGCCATGACATAAGCTAACATGCCGCAGTCGTCTCTAGTATTGCGCTTCGTCAAGGTACGCCATACCACACCCCCAGACAAGACCCCAATACTAATACACGCAGGACCAATTCGACGACTACCGGGAATCCACCATCGGCGCCGCCTTCCTCACCCAAACCATCGCCCTCGATGAGAACACGACGGTCAAGTTCGAGATCTGGGATACCGCCGGCCAGGAGCGCTACAAGTCGCTCGCGCCCATGTACTACCGAAACGCAAACTGCGCCGTCGTCGTCTACGACATCACACAGGCCGTACGTCCCTATCCCTCACCTTCCACCTTCCCCAGACTAACACCCCCAGGCCTCCCTCGACAAAGCAAAAGCCTGGGTCAAAGAACTCCAACGCCAAGCCAACGAAAACATCATCATCGCCCTCGCCGGCAACAAACTCGATCTCGTGACCGAATCCCCCGACAAGCGCGCCATCTCCACCGCCGACGCCGAGCAATACGCCCGCGAAGCCGGCCTCCTCTTCTTCGAGACGTCGGCCAAGACAAGCGAGAACGTGAAGGAGCTCTTCACGGCTATCGCGAAGAAACTGCCTATCGACCAGGCGGGACCCAGGAACCTGAGACCGGGCCAGCAACGACAGGGCGTTAACCTCAGGCCTGAGGCGAACCAGACTCAGGGGCCTGGTGGGTGCAACTGTTAGGGATGCGTGGGAAGGGAAATGTTTGTTTGGTATATCGCGAAGACTGCAGAGGAGATGCGATGCGACTTGGGATGAGTCCATGCTACCAGTGAGTGCAGAGATGGCACTCGCTATGGCCTTCTTCGTACGTCTCTCAGTATGTTCATTGTGGGACATTGGTGTGGGCTTATTTGGAGTAAAGGGTTTTGTGTTTCGTCGTCCGCTCGATCAAGTCCATATTGCTTTGTTCACTCAAGAGAAGATATTTTGGGGCTAACCTGCACCGACCTTTTTTAATTAATGAATTTCGACAAGTACAGTAGCCCCCTGGCCCAGCATTCATCTCATTGCGACTTGCGTATATCATTCATTCCCCTGGGCCTCTACCGTTCAAAATAGTCAGCTCGTGATTCTGGAATATCCGCGCAGTGCCAGAATGACATGACGCATTGTGGAAAGCACGGGGACGTCCGGTTGCACGGACACGCCATGCAAGGCCTAACGCCCCTACATATTAGAACTCCCCCAGTGCCACGATCTACATAATGGCTAGCATCACGCATCACATCACTATAGACTCGCTTGCAATGCTAAGCATAGCAATCGCGCAATCAATCCAGCGCAAACTTAGCTACTATAGATGACTACCCTAGACAGACGCATTCGATCCTCCGCACGCCAACATCCATCCATCTCGTCCCTCAACCCGAACAAAGAACAGCCCTATAATTCCCTAGCTCCGCTTCCCACACAACCCATCAGCTTAGCCATGCCACGAAGAACCATATCCCATCTGGAAAACATAATCGAGACCCAGATCATGACAATCTCACAAAGGGCCAAACAACGAGACGATGCGATCACAGAGCGAGACGCCGCAATGAAGGAAAGAGATGACGCGATACAAGAACTAGACGACGCGATGAAAGAACAAAACAGCTCAACACAGGAACTCTACATGCCCACCATAACCCGCGGCCTGTACATCACCGCAGACCCACCAGCCCTCAGCACCCACATAGAAGTACTACACGACCAAGGGTGGGTGGGGGAGGCGGAGGGGAGGCGGTGGGGCGGTGGAGGGGAGGATGGCGGAGGTCAATTTACGTAGATAGGTGAGAACTAAGTCAACATGCATAGCAGACTCAGAAAGCGTGTACCTGGTATATTCGTTGCGCATGAAGAGGTGGAGAGGCCGATGCGGATATGGTACTCTGCCGAAGATGGAATGGCGGCGGTGAAGATCCACAATCTAGATATGGAGCGGGACGGTATCGGGGAGGTGTATGAGAAGTTTAATGGCATGTGAGATAGGGTTTGTGAGTGAGCCAGGAACAAGAATACGAGACGAAGCATATTAGCTTGTGTAGACTAGCTGGAATACTCATCGACAATAGATATCATTGCCAGTATCACACATCCTACACGCCCATCTCCGCTGTTTCCTAACTTCACTACATGCACACCTCCTATCTCAGCGTACCACCCATTACCTAAGCTGTTTGACATAGTCAGCGGATATCTAGTGGTGTGATGGATGATGCTGGTAAATACCTTATTCGTGGTTTGTGAGTTTTAAATGCTTGGACAAGGGCTTTGAGGATATCTGTGTTATTTGATGACCACATCTCGAGCGATCTAATCACGAGCATGCTTCAACATGCGCGAACCATGCTTTGGAAGCACTGCAAACTAAGAAGTTCGTCTACACATACGAAATAGCCCCTTGACCACCTTCGTCAAAAGTCACCCACGTCCTCTTTGCCCCGACCGTATGACAAATGATCACCCACCGGTCAACTGCTACATTATCAATAAACAGACCCGGTACACGCGTGCCATGCCACCCATACATATTATACTGCACATCTCCAAGATTCCCTCGCGGCCACGATGTGGACCATAGTTCTTGATAGTGCGCGGGTATCCCCTGCTCTGCAGGTACATGCTGCACTATCTGGGTTTCACCAGAGAAGTGCCCGGGGTTGAGCGAGACATATATCCCAGGGAGAACCATGGGCGCGTATAGCTCTTGGGCCGCTTGGATAAGATGCGAGCCTTGGTTTTTGAGCTGCGTTTTGAGGTTGTTGAGCTGCGTTTCGAGGTTGGCGAGTTGGGCGTCTCGCACTGTGAGCTGCGCGTTGACGTTGTTGAGGGCGGCCTTGAGTGCTGGTACTGTTGTCATGGTAGAGCAGACTAGGAAGAAGAAGGGGGAAAGGGGAATCTGGGCTTTTGGTCTTAGTCGTGGTGATGATACGGGATTTAATTGGGAGTTGAGGTACTTAAGGATGGAGAATAAGATCTTATCGTACTAATACTGATGGTTATGGTGTTTGTGTCATGTCAAATGACGCCCGTTGCGTGACCAGACAGCATGCGCATGAAGTCCTTCATCACCTACTACCATCCACCCAACTCACCCGTCTCCCCATTTGTACACACATCCATACCACCACCCTACCCAGCCGGCTGATCACCCCTTGCTTCAAAGCTCATCCACGTCCTAATCCCCTGCAAAGTAGTATGGCAAATCAGCACCTTCCTATCAACCTCCTCTCGATCCACAAACAGCCCCGGCAACCGTATCCCATGTCTCCCATGCATGTTCTTGTCTCCACGGCGCGACATAATCCCAAGGTCGTCGCCCTAGGTCGACCACTGGATCTTGTACTGCGTTTCCCCCGGCAGCTTGATTTGTACTTGGACTTGGCCTGAGAAGGCACTGGGGTCGAGCGAGACGTAGATACCGCGGAACGGGGTTATCGCATACATTTCTGTTGTTGCGGCGTAGAGCCGGGCGTCGCTGTCCCGGAGCGACGTTTTGAGACCATCGACTTCTCTCGTTGCGGCGTGGAGTCGAGCGTCGCTGTCCCGGAGCGACGTTTTGAGATCATTGACTTCTTTCGTTGCGGCGTAGAGCCGGGGGTCGCTGTCTCGGAGTGACTCAGTGTGATCGTGGATCATTTTTTGTAGTTGAGATATGTATGATGGAGGCGGAGGCATGATGTGGTTGGGTGATGAGGTGGATGGAGAGGGGTGGTAGTGGTGATGGTAAGAGATCTGAGTGGGTTGAGATGGGTGAGAAGAGCGCGTTTCGTTGTATAGATGGATGGAAGTAATGGGAGTAAGTGGGTCTGCGGTACGTTGATTGATGGGGCTTGTGTGGTGTGATGGCTTGATGTTGGGGTGCATGATACGTGCGCATCGGCGAGGACGCAGCTGCTGGAAGGTGATGTCTTTGCAAGGAAGGTGAGTCTGGGGATGTTGACGAGCGACTTCCATGAGAATTGACAAATGGTAAGTGCGCAGTGAACATCACATCAGCGCTTCGCTTGAACAGCGGCGTAAGATAACAATTTCACTTCTTCTCGCTTCGAACGGCTGAAGCAGACAGTTCCTAGAATCTATGTTCGGCGCCTGCTACTACTCGCTCAGCTCATCCTTCTGCCCATCTGCAGAGACATTCCTCAGGCCATCAGATATCTTCTCCAAACTCCCTTCCCTATCCATATCACCTCACACGATCCATGTCTGTCTGATCTTCAATCCTCACAACCGTCTTCTTCATCCCCGCCGCGAACGGTGTCCAAGTTAGAACAATCGGCGCCTCCACCTCTTCCGGCGCAACAAACACACCGGGAAGGCGCACACCAACTCTTCCCTGCATGTCCACCATGTGTTCTGGTCTGTGTCCTTCATATGGCAGGTGGGACAACCGTATCGGGGAGGGAGTGGTATAGGGCTTAAGCTCTCCGTTTTCCGATCGTGCTAGCCGCTCAACCGTCATGGAGACGATGCCGTTGGATGTGTCTCTGTTGGGCGAGACGTACACGCCGCGGATGTGGATGGGGAAGTATAGTTCTTTTCTGACAACTCTTAGATGAGCGGTGAGTTCGTCGATTCGGTTTTCCAGGTCGACTATGCGCGGTCGGGGCATGGTGGGATGAGCGGATGAGTGGACAAGTGGATAAGTTGGTGAGAAGTGATGGATGGTATGTTTGGGTGGCGGGATCTCCAAGGTTGGAAGCGGACTTTGATGACTAGGGAAGGTGGAAGGGGCGTTGTTCTGAAAAGTGGTTAGTGGTCACTGCCCAGGTAGGTTTGCACGAAGTCAAACGACGGGCTATCTATAGAACAAATGCGAGAATGATCTCACGCCCGCATAGTATTTGAGAGATTGATCTAGAAAACAACAACTAAACCTGTCTTTGGAAGGAAGGATGATCTGAGAACATGTTGATAAGCGACTTCAATGAGAGATGGCAAAAGGTAAGTGCGCAGTGAACCCAACTGTAACATCCTCTACTGCACAAGTACAACGGCAGCTACCCACCGCTCAACACTTTTCAACAATCACAAATCCATCAACCTCAGTCCCATCTCCCTCCTGATTACCCCCTTGATCCACGGGTATGATAAGTATGATCGTCTTCTTTCCTTCAGCTGTCGTCCAAATGGCCAGCAGTGATTGCTCTACCTCTTCGCTGGCAACGAAGATGCCAGGAACACGTGCGCCGGTCCTGCTATGCATGTCAACTGTTTTAACAGTCATGTTCTTCACGGTTGGTAAGGTTACGGTGTCATCAAGAGCTAGTTTCTCTTTGCTCCAGTAGGACGACCATTGGATGTGATACTCGGTGGCTCCAGGTTGGGGTGTCGCGATTTCTATGCAGTCGGGAAGGGCTCGAATCGTGGGTGATATGTATAAGCCGCTGATTTTGGTGGGGAGGTACAGTTCGGGTTGCATGGCGATGTAGTGGCTGATTCTCAGTAATCCGGTACTCTTGGGTGTTGTGATCTCGCACAGACGAAGAAAAAGCACTGGACTTTATGGTATATGCTAAACAGCACCGAGCTTGCTCTACATCAAACGTCAAGCGGTCGCGTGATGTATGCCCATAGCTGGTCTTTCGCAAACTATCCCAAGCAGCAGGCTTGGCGGTAATGCGATACCTCATTCATGGCGACCAATTGCGTCCTTGCGCAATCAAGTTCTCGATCTCTTCAAAAACTCCGCCCAAGTCTCTAAATGAGAGTCGCCTTTGTCCTCTTTCCCTTCTTCCTTTTGAACGTCATTCTGAACGCTATCGCTTTTCCCATTGTCTTTTCCATCCTTCTCCCATTTTTTAGCTGGCGCCCGACCTGCTTCGCGCGGCTCCATCTTCGCTTTCCCATCCTTGACAGGCGTTGAGGTCGACATGTTCTTGAAGCTTTGCTGGAAACGGGGCGTATTTCTTCAGTGTATGAGCTTAGGTAAGTGTTTACTCGTGGATGAAAAGCCGAGAAGAGCTATGCAATGTGCGTTCAAGACAGCAGATATGTGCTTTAAAGAGAGCCCGGGGGTTTGCGAGTGACACCACGATTCCATAACGCAGAAATGATCACGAAAACGGTTAGTCAATTTCTATGATCGGGGTACAGTCTCCGTGTGAACGCAACATGTAGTCTGTCGATTTCATTCCATGGAAGGTCTCGTAGGTCTTAGACCACCTCGTTGAGGCTTGCAGCCTACGTTACCTAGGTGGGATGATTGCAAGCAAAGGTGAAGACGTCGCGTCAATGTAGGCGTCAAGGTATTTGAATATTCTCCCTCACGAGCACGGTGATACCTCCTGCCTTAACATTAACAAGATAAGGAAATGCGATGCCGTAGGATCCAACAGGTGGTGACGTGGGCGTACTTAGGTAAGCGTTAGATCTCCTGTCGATGCAACGAGATGCACTCGTTCTGTCCACACTGCCGCGCTGCCCAGATATTCCACGAGCGCGCGCATATCAAGCCACAGATAAGCGCGAGCACCATATTGTCCATCGCCCCAACAAGCTCCTCGTACAGACGTCGCTGGGTCCATCACAATGCCGTCAACCGGGTTGGCGGCGGGGTACATGCTGCACTCTCTCGAGGTCCGGAACGCGTATCCACCCCATCACCTTCCAAGAGCAAGTTAAGCACGCCCAAGAGCAGCTAACACGCCGTCGGACCCAACAGTTAGTGGCTTGACTTTGCTTGTTTATCGCGGCGCACGATGATGTCGAAGTTTTGTAGCTGCCTAATCCAGCGTTAGCGCGGCCGTTTCCGCAGGCTAGAGCAGTTCCCGTCATATGCCCTTGCTATCATGCCAACTTCACACCCCGCCTTTGTGAACATCGCTATTTGCGTTATCACACACCACCAACGAATCACGACGCGTGATGGACAGGCCGACTGTTGTTTTCGCCAGCTTGGCAACGCTGAGCTTGTCGCGATGAAGAGATTGTCTAGCTTGCTCCGTACCGCAGGCGATAGCAATCCAGTCAAGGCTGTTCCGACGATACGGCGATCGACATGCATGTACTATGCGCTTTACTATCGTCCTTCCAGATGGGGCGCCCTGCCCTAGGGTCGCCAAGGTACCATGAAGCTGTATGACGCGAGTCTGGGCGGAGCTTCGCAGGAGCTTAAATAGCTGGCAAGGCTTGCTTGGTGGGACTGGGCGTGCGCGTTGTTGTCTGCCTCTGTTTTTCAGACGCCTATACCAATTGCTACAATGCAGATCTTCGCGACTGTTGTGTTGGCTGCTGTTGCCGCACGGGATGCGCTGGCTTCGCCGATTCAGGCTCGCTCGCCGTATGTGGTTAAGGAGACGCATTATGCGCCGAGGGAGTGGACGAAGCTTGAGAGGTCGCATGGCGGCAAGACGATTCAGCTGCAGATTGGTCTTAAGCAGGGGAGGTTTGAGGAGCTTGATCGCCATCTTCATGAGGGTATGTTTTTTTTGATGCAGAGGTATGCGGCGGCATCTGAGCTAACGACGTGTAGTCTCTGACCCTGACCATGCCCGCTACGGTCAGCATCTGAGTGCCGACGAGGTCGATGAGCTCGTTGCACCCAGCTCTGAGACCCATGACCTGGTTCATGAATGGCTCGCCGAGAGCGGAATCGACACCAGCAACCTTGGCTACAGCTCGGCCAAGGACTGGGTCATTGTCCATCTTCCCATTGAGATGGTCGAGAGTCTGCTCGACACCGAATACCACAACTACAAGCACAAGGATGGCTCCGTCGTTGCGCGTACAACAGCCTGGTCTCTCCCGCGCCACTTACACGCCCACATCGACACCGTCCAGCCCACCACATCCTTCTTCCGCGGCGCAGCCCACGCCGCGACATTCGTCGACGAGGCTGTCGAGGTACCCAAGAGCTACCACACACCCCAGAACTCGTCCATCTCTGCCGTGTGCAACGTAACATCCGTCACCCCAGAATGCTTCCAGACCCTCTACAAGACCAAGTGGTACCACACCAAAGCCAGCCGCAAGAACAGCATCGGTTTCACAAACTACCTCGGCGAGATCCCCATCCGCCCCGACACCAAAATGTTCCTCGAAAAGTACCGCCCAGAAGCCGTCTCGCAAGCCTACGCCTTCAAGCAAATCTCCATCGACGCCGGCCCCGTCCAAGACGGCCCCCTGACCTACAACCAATCCACCGTCGACGGCATCAGCCGCGAAGCCAACCTCGACGTGCAAGCCATCTCGGGAATAAGCTGGAAAACACCCATAACATCCTACTCGACCGGCGGCCAACCCCCCTTCGTCCCCGACATCTCCACGCCCACAAACACCAACGAGCCCTACCTCGCCTGGGTAAACTGGCTCCTAACCCAACGCTCCATCCCACGCATCATCTCGACCTCCTACGGCGAGCCCGAGCAAACCATCCCAAAGAGCTACGCCGAGCGCGTATGCCGGCAATTCGCCCAAGTGGGCGCCCGCGGCACTACCCTCTTCTTTTCGTCTGGCGACCGCGGTCTCGGCGGCACGGATACCTGCTACACCAACGACGGCAAGAACACGTATCAGTTCCAGCCTGCGTTCCCTGCGTCTTGTCCCTATGTCACGACTGTTGGTGCGACTATGAACTTCGAACCTGAGGAATCTGCTTACCGCCCGAGCCGCAATACGACGGCTGGGTTCCGCGATTTGTACAGCAGTGGCAGTGGGTTTAGCAATTACTTCGCGCGCCCCTGGTATCAGGATAAGGTCGTGCCTAAGTACGTGAAGTCGCTCGGCGATACCTATGAGGGGTTGTACAACAAGACCGGCCGCGGCTACCCTGATCTCGCGGCCCAGGGTCTGTATTTCGCGTACTTCTGGAACGGAACTGAAGGTACCATCTCTGGTACTTCTGCTTCTTGCCCATTGACAGGTGGTATCTTTGCGCTTGTCAACGACGCGCTCCTGGCGGCCGGAAAGCCTGCGCTGGGTTTCATGAATCCGTGGTTGTATAAGAAGGGATACAAGGGTTTGACTGATATCACCAAGGGATTCAGCCGGGGTTGCAACGTTGAAGGTTTCCCGGTTACCGAAGGTTGGGACCCGGTTACTGGGTTCGGTACTCCGAATTTCCCTAAGCTTGTTAAGTTGGCGGGAGCGGATTGTGGGTATTAGTTCGAAGATGAAGGTGGTAAGGCGTGTAAAACCTATTGGTAAAGAATGGGTTCATACGAATGAAGTAATGTTGTATGGTAACTTGTTGTTGAGTATCATGTCGTGTATCATACAGTGATCATGTGGCAATCCATAATCGCGTGCTCCTCCTTGCATCCCATCCACGCCCCAACGCCGCGGTAATCGACCAAGGCATCGCTCACAAGGCAGCTGGGGTTACTTTTTCCTATGAGAAACTGTTATGGAACCAATAAATGACTTTCTTCTTCAAGGCCACTTTTTGGTTACATAACAGTTTCTAGCAAGAAAAAGTAACCCCAGCTACCTTGCAAACCCCGGTGATCCAAAATACCTCAGTATGAATCGACCACCGGTCCGCCGTGCCAACTATCGCAGTCCGCACCCATTCATCTCACCTCGTGCTGTCTCCCGTTACTCGGCACCATTCGAAGTAGCGACATCAGGGTTGGGATAGTACCACGCAGCTACAGCCACGATGACGTAGACGATCTGTTTTGAATTGTTAGCAAAAGCGTCCAATCACCAGTAATCAGACAAGAATAGACTTACGATAAGCATAGCCCCCTCCAAATAGTTCGACTCTCCATCTCTTAAAAAGTTGCCCACGACAACAATAGCCAACACCAACAGCACAATCATGAAAATCTCAAAGTTGAGATCCATATCCTTGCCCATTGCCCATCCGACAAGAACCACAAGCGGGGCGTTGAAGAGTGCGGTCTGGATACTTGGGCCGATGCAGTGGAAGAGCGCGAAGTTGATCTGGCCGTCCCATGCCTCGTCGATGGCAGTGAGATGCTCGGCGGCTTTTTCAACGAGCGGCAGCATAATGAGACCGAGGAACTGGTCTGGAACGCCATTCTCGACAACGTCTTCGATGCGCTCGACGAGGAAGACGGCGAGGAGAGTCACGATAGCCAGGGAAAGGATGAGCGCGACGACGCATTCCGTAAACGTGAACTTGGGCTTCGCAAGATCTTCATGGTGGTCGAGATCGGCGTGCTCATCCGCCTCAAGGACTTCATCGAAGAGCGAGTGCTGAGAGCGCGCGTTGTACCAGATGAAGATGCAGAAAGCGATGATGAGGAGGATCGACGTCACCTGACTGATTCTCAAGACGTTGTGCTGCAGGATCTTCTCGGTGAACTCGTGGTGCTTGGACGCTTTTGCAACGGCGGAGCCTTTGAGCGCGGAGTAGTAGGCTGATGGGATGAGCAGACCGAAACCGGCTACGAGGAGGAGTCCGGATCCGACTTCGCTGATGGAGGCGTGGAACTTTTGCGACATTTGGCGGAGGCCGCCTACGAAGAAACAGCTAGATCTGTGTTAGTATACGAAATTTGTGGGACTTTATGTAAAGCTTACAGTCCAAGGCAAAGCAGCAAGTTGGTGATAATCGATCCCAAAATCGCAGCCTGAATAACAGGAATGAGATTCCCATGTTCGCTCGATCCATCCTGAGAATGATGCTTGGCAATCAAGATGATGAAGAGGATAATCTCCACAATCGAACCAAACGCAGTCTCAATCAAGATACCAGAAACCTTCGGCATCTTCCTCGCAAACTCCTGGCCCGCAAAACCTAGTAGATTAGCCACAGGCACCATGGCAATGTAGCTAGTCGCGAAGATAGCAATCGGCATGCCTGGCGCAGCAAAGTGCAGCACGATGGCTACGATGACGAAAGGCCAGAGGAGGTTCGTGTATTTGGCGGCATTGCTGCCGGATCGCCATGCTACATTGATGAAGTGCGACGGGTGGAAGCCCTTGCGCCCACTTTCGCCATCGGGGTGGATGTGCGAGGGGATGATGTTGTGCAGCAGAGGTGTAGACTCGGTATCATTGTTTGAACGGCTGTTGAAATGGTCGGATAGGACGCGCGAGACGTTGTGCGAGTTGTCGTGGCCGTGGCGGGCGGACGACATCCTGACGGTACCTGGTGGGAGGATTCCGGGTATTCGGGAGTGAGGAGGGCTGTGGTTGGCCGAGGGCCCTGGAGCTCTGTGCAGCTCTTGATTGGCTCCCCACGGTAAGGTGGTGGGCGAGATGCTTAGGAGAGAGCTTAGCAAACCTCGCGAACAAAGATGCGAGATGCGATTGACGTTTCTTCCTGCGCAGGGCAGTTGGGATGGAGGAGCTGAGGAGCTTAGGTACGAGGTTTTGCGGAGAAAGCGGTGACGCGATTCGCGACTGCCCAGACGCGGCTGGGGCTGGGCATTGGCTGAAAAACAAGGCAGGATCGTCGCGGTTGGACGACGTGTCAACCTCCTACATCTTCAGCCTCCATGATCGACGAAGTCACACGTCGCGATATGTTGTCGCAACGATCCCGCATTTCTTCCGGATGGTGCAGCGCGCAGAAGCAAAGTCAACAAACGTTTCGCGACGGCGATGCATAGCTGCCGCTGGCGGGAGGGCTGTAAGTGAGATTGACCAGCTAAGAGTACAGCGCAGGATAGGGCATCATTCCAAAGGACGACGATGCATCACAGTCTTTGATGATCTTGTTGGGTACCAGAAAGCGTTGGCAGAGTTCTCGGATTGTTTCTCGCATGCCTCGTGGAGCGGATCTTGCTAACCCCAGACTCGCACTCGTGGTACAGCTCCTCGCTACCGCGGAAGAGATCGGCTGCCTCTCAACAGACACTCAGTAATTATGCCCCTCGTCCAACAGAAACACGAGAGTTGGAAACCAAAATCCAAAATTAGTGGCGCGTGCACTGTCTTTCGACTGAATGGTACAGTCACCAGAGCCAATCTCTGACCTTTGCGACGTCTCATTCGGGACTACCATCGCGGATGAGATGCGATATGTTGCGCTGCGGGTTCGTGAGTGGCTCGCTAATAACTCGATGTGGTCGCAAAACACTCTCCCAAACCTTTGGTACCGCGGTAAGCAATCCCCTCAGGTATGTAGTACTTTTAAATTTCTGAACTTGCATCCGTTATACAAAAACCTCATGGCTATTCTTTTAAATGGACAACCCCACACAACCCCCAGCGAACAACGCCACCCACATGACCACACCCCCCGTGGCATGGGGATTCCACGGCAACTACGAGGACTTTGTGAAGAATGAACTGGTACCTGTGGACGACCCACCCACCGATGGAAACTGCGCTATATGCCGGCTCGATTTCGCCCATCAGGACCAAGGGGAAGAGGTGTCATCGGATGAGCACGTCTTTGGAATGACGACCCAAGCCAGAATCCTTGCTGCCGCGCTCGCCGCAGCAACGGCCGAGCAAACTCCCCCTGGAAACGTCGTCCAGATTTGGAAATGCAATCATTTCTTCCACAAAGATTGCATCTGCACTTGGATAGATGGAGACGTCACTGCCACGGCCGCTCGTCGATCATGTCCGCTATGCAAGACCGAACTCGTTCGGTACGACCCCCTGGCTCGAGCCAAAGCTGTATGCCGCGATATCCTTACGCACCAGGAAACCATCAACGAGTTGAATATCGTATACCGCAATGCCGCTTCGATGCGCGCAAAGATGCAAGGCCTCAGGATATCCATAGACAGGCTCAGGCTCGGGTTCAGTCACGACCCCTATGCTCTATTGACGAGCTCTAGAGATAATATCCGCGTCCGACTACGAAATCTCATGCAAGCAGCTGGTATCACGGATGAACGATCCTACCTCGACCAACTCGATCAACTCATTATGTTTGGCGGTCACAGCGTTCGTGACAGCGTAGACCTGGTTTACCGGTCCCAGCTCAGCACGTCCGCAGCAAAATTCGAAAGTCAAAAGAGAGACATACTAGCTCGCCTCCAACCCATCTACACCAAGCTCGATGAAATAGAGCAGATCCTCAAGGAACTAGCCGAGGTGCTATATCAAAGCTGGGGCTATTCCCCCGCACACGCATCTGCCCGGCTACTGGAAGACTTCGGCACCGCTGATCTTGATGAGATAAGTCCTTGGCTAATGGCTCATCTCGATGGGCAGTCCAATCTGGAGGTTGACCTACAATTCGTTGTTATAGATGCGGAGTGGATGCGCAAAAAGGCGGCTTGGACTAAGAAATGGTTAGACCCCGCGGAATATGGTGTATCGTCGGTGAATGCGGGAGGAGCGGAGGACGAGGGGCATGAGAGTACGGCTGGTACGGCTGGGGAGGGAGGTGGGCCGGGTGTGGTGCATGTTGAGGATGTGGAGGAGTTGGGGGAGGGTCAATACCGGGAACAGGCGGAAGAAGACGAGAGCGTGGTGTATACTGAGAACGTGGACGAGCAGGAGCAAGATCAAGATGAACTCTACCATGAAATGGCAGAGATGAACTTGGGCTCTCGAGCCACGCCTCATGAGATGTAGCCATTAAGGTTCGGCCTCAAATCGGGCAAGCAAGGTTTGGGTCGAGCTGCGCGGTTGTTTAGTCGGGGGAGTTGTCGGGGTGAGAGAGGAAGTCGCCCGATTGGGTTAGTGAGCAAACGAGCATATTTCAAACACTGCCTCCACGATGCAGGCTGCTGCCTCTTTCTGCTTTCGCATCCTCACATCGACAGTTAGATACTGACTGCGTTCACGATGGCGCAATCCCGCAGCGGAAGTCAGGTGCACGCTGACGACGGCGATGCACTGCGTCTCTCACCCCAATCAGTGGTTGCAGTACCGGAAGCAATTCAAATGCCAAGGATACCACGGAGAACAACGGGCGCTACTTCGACCCTATACTCGATGTCGTCCCTGTCACGCTTGGAAAAGCTAGCAGGGTGACTTCCTGGGACCCTAAAGGTAATAGAGTCGGCTGGCAAATTCTTTGCCTTGGTGAAAACTTCGGGCGACGCAGAATTTGCGGTTACCTTTGCTTCGCGGACACAGCACAGATGCGCACATGGGAAGAATCAGATCCTAAGCGCTGGGGATACATCAAGACCCTCAGCTCGCTCACGCACATCAGAATCGATCTTACCGACGTCTTGCGGATCATCTGTAATGACGGTGGGGCTCTAGCCACTGTTGCAGCATACATTGAGAGTTTGGAGCCATAGGTATGGCACGTAGACGACCGTGAAGACTTCAAACACCATACTATCACCGTCGGTGCCACATCTAGACTCGGTGCCGGCCCCCCGCCTGTGCTCCTTCGAGCTGTGATGGCTATCGTCTGGTTGATCCGCAGCTCACCCGCCCAATTCCGTGGATCTGGCACTTTCGATACCCCTTACTTCTGGTATGCTCCTGAGGACGTCAGCCGAGCTTACTGGTACCTGAACAACCTGCGTCGTAACCCCCGCGAACGACAAAGGGAAGGCACAAAATCTTCCCAGCTAGCAAGGCCAATGAGAACGGGTGCGGATGCAGGCCTATCATCTCTCCACAACTCGGTATCCGAAGGTGAATGGGCTGGAAGGTTCCTGAGGAAAGACATCGTCGCCAACGATATCTGGGGTTAATAAACATGGCGTTTGCCGACTACTTACCTCTTCGTGAAACCTGTCTTGATATATGCGGGTATATGGTATCCGTCATCTCTAATAACACACTAACTTCCACTCATCATGCCCCCCATGTATCCGTCTACGCAAGCACAAAAGACATACCCGCCACCCCCGCCATCAGCACCGCCAAACCCATGTCCCTCCCCCAAGCCAACCCCGCCGCAGCACTCTCGTCATCATCACCATCTCCGCTAGGCTGATTAACAGACTCAGCAGGCACACGGCTCCCCTCAAGCACATTGTCGGGCGCGATGCAGACAACACTTGTCTTCGCCTTCCCGTTCGCAACAGACGCGACCACAACAGGATGGGGACGAGTGATATACTCGTCGTACATGGTGAAATTGTCCAACTCGTGATCGTAGCTCGAATTGCCGACACCGGCGGGACCGTAGCCAACGAGTGGGGCTGTGTGGTAGTCGGATGGAAGTTGGACGCCGGTTGGGGGGACGGAACAGGTCATGTTTGTTGTGTTGAGTGTGCCTCCTGTACACACAGCGGGTTAGTAAAGACACCGAACGCATGGAATAAGGGAACTTCGAGCTAAAAACCCGACGTACCGATCATGCCCATGCTACTCGAGAAACCCGATCCACAAATCTCTTTCATCTCTGTCTCGTTCAAGTGCGGTGGCGGGCATACGAACGAAGCGCGTCCGCTGGTGCCGTTGGTCATCTGCTCTAGAGCGTCATCCGGGAGCGTCAATTCGCTCTCCAAATAATCCAGACATTCTTGCGGTAGTACGCCATCGCAGCCGCTCTCGTCGTCGCCTTGTCTGACATTGTCGACGCCATGGAAGAACCACACGCAGGTTTGGTCGAGACTGCCAGCGGGAGCGCTGAGGTACACCATTTGCTGGGCATCGAATGTCCTGCTCCACCTGTCTGGATCGCGGAACTCGCCGAATGTGACGGAGATGCGCAGGTCGGAGACGTTTGCTGTGCCGCTGCCGTTTACGGGGTATTCGTAGTGGTCGCCTAAACGGTTTAGGTCGGGGCAGCTGTCGGAGTTGGGGTAGTAGGTTATGCTGCTGTTCTGGGCGCGAGCTGAGGTGGTTAGGAGGGATGCTGCGATGAGGGCGCTGCTGAGGCGGCACAATCGTGATGCCATGGTTGGAATGTGTTTGTAGAGGTCGTTTGGTATTGAGACTGGTGACGATTACGTAGAAGAACGAGGGCGTCAAGTTGTTTTTGTACATCCTAAGGCCAACCACTTTGTTGCCCTGACGGCTGTGCATCGCCCTGCCCAACTTGACGTCACATCGTAGTCAGCCTTGTTTCGCTGTGGTGCAACAGGACGCCTGATTATGTGTTGTTATTCGCAGTCGCGGTTATGCGATGCAGACGCTAACCCTGCGATTGACGCAAAAAGGTACCACAGGAATCAGCCGCCAAGTCTGTGGTCGACACGCGATGCATGCACAGTCAGACGTTTCATAGGCTTGTACGGATCGGGGCCGGAATGCTGTGATCAGGGCGAGTTGTGTGGCTTTGAGGTATGCCAAGCTGGATGTCACGGCTGGGCTTTACCCACAAGGCACGCCTTAACCGTCGGTGGTAATGGATTACTATTCCTGCGAACTCAGGTCCAGATGCGCATCTAGGAATTGCTTTGATCGTGTGGGCGACGGTTCGATGGCTAGATCGCTTGCGGAAATCATTGTGCTTTCCATTAATGATGTGGTGGTACCTGGCGCTCACGTGACGTCGCAGTTCGGCATGCGGAAGGAAAGCTAAGTATAGCTTTCACCGCCTTGTTCTGGTGAGATTCGGAATTAGAAGGAGCAAGTGAGTAAGTAAAGTATAGCAAATCTACATGGGCGCATGATCGATAGGCAAGCTATGCCATCAAGCTCCTGTATTGAAGTTGATAGGATACATAGAAGGAGTGAAGTGCAAGGTCGACAGCGGGGAAGGCTTGACCTCGTCAAGTGCGGGGGGCGCTAAGACCACCCTGGCCTTACGCGACTGGCCGCCTCTATCGCCAGAACTTCATCACTATCTTCTCATCCCACCTTTGATAAGCTCATCGACGCGCATAACAACTCGCGGTCCTCGAAATGACGAGATGTGTGACCGACTATCCTTTCGAGTTGCCAGTGCGCACTCAGAACGCTTCTATACTCCGCCAAGGCCAGTCGAAACAGCATGTCGCGCACGATCCGCATAGCCGCTGCACAGGTTGGCGCAGTCCATCGCACTGACATCCGCGGGAACACAATAGACCGACTCGTCCGTCTTCTCAATCAAGCCGCTGAGCAAGGCGCACATGTTGTACTATTCCCAGAATGTACTTTTACCACCTTCTTCCCTCGTTATCTCATCACCAACGAAGCGGAACTCGAGTCGTTCTTCGAGCACGGCGATGTGACTACAGCAGAAAATACGAGACCTATCTTCGAACGAGCCAAGCATTTGGAGGTCGACATCTGCATCGGATTCGCAGAGGCAACAGATGACGGCGACCACTACAACTCCTGCGTCTATTATCACGCCAAGTCCGGATCTATTCTGTCGAAGTATCGAAAGGTGCATTTACCCGGAGATGTTGACCCTTTCCCCGAGTCCGATGCCGTCAACCAGCTTGAGAAGCGATACTTCAAGCCGGGTAATTTAGGGTTCAAGGCCTTCCGAGTACCCGGCCTGGTGGAGACCACACCTGAACACGGCGAGCCCATCTTCGGCATGATGATATGCAACGATCGACGTTGGGCAGAAGCTTGGAGATGCTTGGGTCTTCAAGGCGTCGAAGTTGTTCTCGTCGGCTTCAACACGCCAGGTTTTGCTCCACAGATGTGGGGTGCGTCCGCCGATGTGAGTCCAGCGGAGGCACGTGCTGAGGCCATTTTCCATCACAAGTTAGTAATGCAGGCCCACTCGTACACCAATGCGTGCTTTTCCGTCAGCGCAGCGAGATGCGGGCTGGATGACGGGAAGTACGATTTAGTAGGAGGCTCGACTATCATTGGGCCTGATGGGAAGATTATGGCTGAGAGCAAGACGGAGGAGGATGAAATCATCGTCGCCGATTGCGATCTTGATCGATGCCTACCAGGAAAAACGCGGACGTTTGACTTTGCCAGGCATCGACGAACAGAGCATTATGGCATTTTGACTTCGCAAACGGGAGTGGTCGAACCGCCGCGACTAGCACAATCGGAAAACGCGCATCATGAACCCAAGGCTACAGCGAGCGATGGTAACCGTAAGATGCCGGCCTCCGTTACAGGCGCCAGATCTCCAAAGCACATTCGCATCCTCCTCTGCAACCCCAACGCTACTAAAACCATGACAAACGCCTGTCTAGAAGCACTCAAACCAACACTCCCACCCGACGTCACCGTTTACGGCTTTACAGCCCCTAAACCAGCGCCATCAGCCATCGAATCAAACTTCGACAACATCATGTCCGCAGCCGCCGCCGCCCGAGCTATCATACCCGTTGCACATCAGTACGACGCCTTCCTCATAGCTTGCTACAGCGATCACGCACTCATAAAGGTCCTTCGTGAACAACTCTCGCAGCCGGTAGTTGGTATTATGGAGGCCTCGCTGTTCGCTGCACGAACGCTGGGTGGACGGTTTGGCATCATCGCAACAACGCGACGATCGCAGTATACGCTGGAGGACTCTGTGAAACACTACGGTCTGGAGTCGTTCTGCGCTGGTGTGAGAAGTTGTGATCTTGGGGTGTTGGAGTTGGAATCGAAGCCTGAAGAGGAAGTGCTTGGTACTATGTGCGACGTAGGCAAGAGGTTGGTTGCAGATGGTGCTGATGTCTTGACGCTTGGGTGTGCTGGCATGACGAACATGAAAGCTGCTGTTGAAGAGGCGGTTGGAGGTCATGTGCGAGTGATCGATGGTGTGCTGGCTGGGGTACATCATCTGGTTGGTCTTGTTAGACTTGGGATGCAAACGGCTAAGAGGGGTATGTACGCGAGCGCGGAGATAGACAGAGCGAAGAGGCCAACGTTGGTATTGAATGCGTTTGGTACATGAATGCCTGCATGGCAACCTCCCTAGGGTCGGTGTAGCATTAACACCACGTATATATGCTCGCTCAAGTCCAGCGGAACTTCGTAGCTATGCCAACATCATCTCCCACGGATTCAACCATCGTGCAACATCGACATGGCCGGGGAACAACCTTCCGAACAGCCCAAGGCTAAGCCTGCGGCATCAGAATCCGACAACATAGAACGCTTTGCCGAACACGTCAACGAGCGCAAGAGAAGGCGTAACCTGTGGGGTCAGTACGTGGACGAGCAGTCACGCAAGAAGAGTGACAGAGCGGAGCCTGTTCCTACACCAGATCCTTCTGAGTCTACCAACTCAAAGGGAACGCAGACTGATGATCCGCCGTATGTCACAGAGCCGGACGTTGATAGCGCCACGGGAGTTGGTGATAAGGACGTGGGAGGAGAGAGCGTGAAGCTGGCAAACGAGGGTGGAGATGATGATGGGGTTGGTAAGACGCCATGTATTGGTGGTCCGTCGGGGCAGCAGGATAATATGGACTTGTATGAGCCGTGATGCGACAACGACGAAACGGTTAGTCGTCGACTGTCAAGCGCTGATTGTAAGGCGTTTACACTGTCTATCATGGTCTACATAGCCGTTTGTACTCGCCTGTCACACTAATGGCGCGCAATTTACGAACGACCACTGCTGTTCACCCTTGCATATATAATTCGCTTCTATTTTCTCTTCTATGACACATCTCACTGCCTTACTTACACAAAGTTCCATCCTCCTCACCAACACCCTATCAGATAAAAAGAATTCTAAACATTGGCCGCGATGACTAACACATCACCCAAGAAGCTATGGGGAAAAGAAAAACCTCGTTCTGGCTCTTGGAGAACAGGCTCCCAAGGAGAACTCGGTGCGAATACTGAACGACCGGAAGCTATGATAGCTAGAATCACGACGCAGAATCGAATCACGCCAGTCGCGGACCCAAATATCTCTGGCGAAGAAGAGGAGAGAGAGACGGAGGGAGAAGCGAGCGCGGCAGATGTAGAAGCAGGGGAAGGTCAAAGTGGTGATGAGACGTTCGGTAGCGTGAAGGACAGAGTTCGGGAATTGGAGCGTAGGTCGTAACGCGTTGACGCAAGCTCTTCCACCTTCACCTTAGCCTTAACCTAAGATTCAAGACTCCCGCGTTTTGCAGAGCAACATATCAATAATGTTTGACAAAAGCTATGCGGAGTGCCTACAGAGATCCGCAGCCCTCCGCATGATTGAAATCCGATTTCAAGACTATCGAGAGATGCGCATAAGATCAAGCTATACATGCCACCTCTTTACCGGAAGTAAGTCGGTGCCGTAGCCTTAGCAGCCATCCAAGCTTCATCCAAAGCCTTCACCACATCATCAGGCAACGGTCCCTTCTCCAGATCCGCCAGATTACCCTCCAACTGCTTCAAACTGCTAACACCAATAATAACACCATCATTTCCGCCCTTGACTCTGGTCTTTAACTCAGAGTGGTGGACACACCAGCGCAGCGCTATCTCGAGCAGCGTCAGGTCGTGCTTCTGCGCAGCGTCTTCAGCGATCTTCAGAGCCTGGAAAGTGGCGTCTTTGAAGTAGCGGTCGCGGTACATGCTTCCGACGCGATCTGCTTTGGTGCCGAAACGGCCTTCGCCGGGCTTGATGTCTTTGGATTTGATCTTGCCGGAGAAGAGACCGCCGGCTAGGGGGTTGTAGACGACGATGTCGATGCCGTATTTGCGGCATGCTGGGATGAGCTCGGGTTCAATGGCGCGAGCTTGCACGGTTAGACGATGCCCTCCGCATGAGAAGGTAGATACTCACTGATTGCGTTGTACATCGCCTGGTAGATGGTCGGCTTCACCCAGCCTCGCTCCTTGCAGATATTGTACACCTCTGCGACTTCCCATGCAGCGAAGTTCGACAGACCCAAGTTGACAAACTTCCCCTGCTTGTGCAGCTCATTCACAGCACCGAGTGTCTCCTCGAACGGCACGGAATGGTCCGGCGCGTGCAGGTAGAAGATGTCAACGCAGTCCGCCCCCAGCTCTTTGAGACTAGTCTCGAAATGCTCTTTCAGCCTATCAGGCTTGTGAACACCAGCCTCATAAGGATACACCTTGGTGGCGAGAGTAAAGCCGCGGTCCTTCCACCCCGCCTGGCGCGTCCATGCCTCCTGCTTACCGCCAACGTACATGCGCGCCGTGTCGATCTCATCGTAGCCTTGAGATTGGAAGTAGTCGAGATGCTTGGTGAATTCATCAAACTCTGTAATGCGCGCGCCGCTGGTCTCGTCGGGACCTGGGATGCATTAGTCATGGTGTTGGGGTGTTGATCGGCGAAGCGTACCGAATGTCATCAATCCGAGGATGACTCGGTCTTTGGGGTTTTGCGCGATGAGAGGCATCTTGGCGTTTTGTCTGAGTTGTGCGGTAGTACGGAGTAAGGATTAATGATGGAGAGCTTCACGCCTGCCGTCGTTGTCGCGAGATGACGACAGCGGGGTGCCCCACCCGGAGATAAAGACGCGGAGATATGCGGAAGAGCCGAACGAACCTTCCTCATTGATAGATGTCGATACACCAATGCTGCAAGTATCCCACTCCCTATTGCTTCGATCTGTACCTTAGTCAAGTCCAAAGAGACGCTCCCTACTCATTGGGAGCCTTGCACGGTTCCCTAATTCAACATTCTCGTCGCTCTTGAGCCTTCCGGATTTGATGTACGCCCACCCCTTAGCGAAGATGGTCTCCTCGGAAGACATCCAATGCCAGACCAGAAGTACTGCCGCAGTGGTTGGTAGGGAGGCAGCCCAATAGATGCCAAAGCTTGGATGTATGACCTTTGGTCCGTCCCACTTGAGTAAAGGCATAGCGAAAAGAGTAGCGAAGAAGGTAGGAGGCAGGAAGATCATGGTCATGATCGCGATAGTCTTCATCGAGTAACTATCTTTTCGTGCTGCTAGTGCAATTTCCTTGCTAACCTTCGCATCTTCGCGTGTGAGTAGATTGAAGATCTGAAGTTCATGGTCAGCTGGTGGTATGACGTCCTGGATCTTTTGTGTCAACGTACTACAGCCTGTTGTGTGCGGCCTCGCTCTTGGAGGTAGCCCGCCTGCAGTTCGCCCGATTTCGTCTGGCCTCCCAACATTGATGCAGCATCGACAATGTCATCGAAGGGGCTTGGGACACTGGTGGTGTTCGAGGATTGCGCAAGCGCCGATTGCCGAGATGACAATGGCTGGGCTGATGCAAGGTCGTCGAGGACTGCTCTCACAATGCAAGCGTGCCGGGAGATATTTGCGAGATCTGTAAGTACGAACCCTAGCCGCTTAGAGTCCTTCATTAGCTCATCCGTACTTGGAGGAGAGTCGTGCTGCACACCATGCCATGCGCCATGGCCAGTGGTAATCTCTATGGATCGAATGCGGGCCAAGTTTTCGAAAGCAGTGCCTTCGATCCAACGGACCATCTGTATGGCACACACGAGAGGACAGAACCGCGCGTCGCTCACAAGATCCTTGTGGTAGATGATGGTGTCTATCACACTCTTAAAGATCCGCTGAGGATATTGGGAACGTTCTCGGGGAATGAGCACGGCTTTGGTTGTCATCTCATGAGAGTCGTAAGTCCATAGCATCGTATACGACACGGTATGTAGGTAGCAAGTATACTGCGTGCCACCTTCCTTCATACGAGAGAAGAACCCGTACGTCGAAGACAGTATCATGCTAAGCCAGTACGAATCATACCCGAAGTCGTCAAAGATGTCCAGGAAAGTTCGCTGGTCGATATAAAGGACTCCGTCAAAATCGCGCTCAAAGCTTATCAGCCGCATTGATGCTGTTGCTGTCGCGTCGCCGTTCTTGGGGATAGTGGTATTGATCTGGTCACAGATCTCAGAAGTCTGGGACCAATGAATATCTGTTAGTTTAACAGTTGTCTCGACTTTCGTATATTGCGCCACGGTCAACAGCGAAATTTTAGCATCGTGTAATTCGGCACCATACTTGAACTTCTGTTCTGACAGAAATCGCGCCCGCGCTTGCGTTCGTAAGCTGTTCATTGATGTGGATGTTCGCTGTTAGCTGAAGAGGCAGATTCAATGCAGCAAGCTGAATTGTTCAAGAATAGGAAGGTTGAGGAGCGCGCAGGCGGCGTGGCAGGGCTATTGAGTCTCGACAACATTGGGGCTGAGCCATTGCACTGCCTGGGGCTTCAGCTTCTGTCTCGACCATCCATTCTTTCCGCCTGCATATAATATTTCTGACCGTCCGACTTCTTTGCGCTCATCAGTGCACCGTAGCCTATGAAGCTTCCGCAAGATGCGCGCGCGGCACGAGTAAGACTAGCGTGATTGCACAGCGTGGGTGGGTGCCTTCGGCAGGCCATCGGAATGGTTCCGACATCTCCTCGCGCTCTTTCCCCATGTCGCATTCCATGCGCGATGTTCTCAGATTGTCTCTCCAGTCTCTCTCCTGTATGACGTAACGTATCATCAACGCGACTTCTCGCCAAGTCGCCATGCAACAGCCCGACACCAAACTGACAGGACTCGTGCAGATGCGATCGGAACGAGTCGAGAGCACTTGATCTCGGGTTCTACCGCGTCCCCACCTCCTGAGGGTCGATCAGCTCCGGCTCTGGCCCAGCTCTTCATTGGATGAGTCATCGTATAGCTTGCGACCTGTTCTAATCCAGGCTGCTCTCAATACTCCGGCGCCGCCGACATCGTTCTGATGGTGTCGGTCACGGCAATTGCAATATAGATTGCTCTGCCTTGCTTCCGAATGGTTCCTCGATTCATTGGAAACGCCACGACTTGGTTGGGAGAAGGCGTCTGCGCGCGACTATTGGCCAGCTATCTCGGACCTACCAAGCCTCCGCGACGCGCGCGAACTGCTTGCAGCAAGGCGTCGAGGCGGAGCGTGTGTCTCGCGAACGCCGTCTGTGCTAAGGACGTGCAAAAGCAGGAACAGCACACTCCCGCGGCCGTGCAACCCTTGAAGGCGATGATGAGGAATGGCTGAAACCTTGCGAGGCATCGCAGCCAGCATTCACAGCTCGCTTGGGGCGGTGGGGCGCTCTCGCACCAATGACGTCGCTGATGGGCCGATAAGGATAAGGAACCCAACATGTTGCAGCGCTCGGCTGGTCAGGCGGTCATCTTCATGCAGCTAACCTGCACCATCATGCACCATGCTGCAGCTAGCAATGCCCATCACCCTCGCAGCATGGCCGAACTCTGCACCCAGGATCGTCCCGCAACCGTCCCGCCGCTCTTCTGTACAGCACAGGTGCCACGTAGCAGCGACGCAGGTACGCACAGAAGCCGCACACAAAGAAGCATAAACGTCGCGGGCAGATCGCTGCAGCTTATAAGACTGACAGCCGGCCCTGCGCTGGTGTTCCAGTGTTCTACACTCCATTTCACTGCAGACCGACATCTGCAGTGCGCCAGACAATGAGGCGATCAGCTGGAGCCCGAGGTGTCATGTGGCCCAGTAAGCCACTGTGTGCAAACTTACGAATCAGTCACTTTCTCGCACACCATCAAGTGGGCTGTGCCCTGATTGGAGCGCAAACCCTCGATACAAGGTACTTTGACTGAATCCTTTCTTGATTTAGCTTATGGCCATGCGTCTATTGGAATTTGGCCTCCACGCCGCGACTGCGGTGCACTTGCTCCCTTGCCCGGCCGGAACACTCTTTGTCTTCACATGATATCATAATTCTCAATCCGCTTCTCTCAAGTCTCCTTCCCTTGAAACGCTAGATTGTTCCTGTCTATTGGCTTGTGTCGCGCGTCTTAAGTATCACCCGCGTCCCCCATCGTCGAATTTAGCTTTCCGAACTTCGGCATCTGCATGCATGCAGTCATCACCTCTTCAGAACCTGGATACTGGACTTGAACCTTAGGCGCATAGCGATCCGAGACTTGCATCTTGATCGCCATGTGTTGGTCTTTCAACTTTGGCTTTCCAGGCAACAAAAAGCGTAAGGACTCGTCGTCGTCGGACGAGAAGAAGAGGCGGGACCGACCGGCGGATAGCGCGCTTCATGGAGAGGGAAGACCAGTCGCTGCAGAATATTCCGAGAAGCGCAGTTCAAAGGATTCGAGCAGAAGGAGAAGATCTGGTGACTCTACCCCGCGATCTCCGCGGTCACCGCGCCACGAAAGAGAGAGGGAGGAGCACCGTCCGCGATCGCAACACCAATACGAAGATGCATACCGAACTCGCGAGAGACGCCGCTCGACACTAGACGTCGAAGTGCCGCAGGTCTATCGCCGTGCAGCTGAGCCAAGTAGCGTCAACTCATCACAAGAGGCTCTGCTGAACCCACGCCCCCACCGAAGTCAACACCGTCGGCGGCAGCACCCAAAACAAACGTCGCAAAGCACTCTGCGCGGGCGCGGAGCAAAGCGCGACCCTGTAAGACATTCAAAATCCAAGAAGAACGTCCGACCAGAACCTTCTCGGGGGTGGTCACTCTTTGCGCCCTCCCCGCCAAAGACACCCAAGCGCGAACACCGCAGTTACCAGACCCTAGATTCTTCGCCCCGTAGCAACCGCTCATCTCGCCAGCATCGCTCCTCGACTGCATCTCAGACAAGTCCAGAGTCATCACGATCTCAGAACCGCCACCACCGTTCTCGTCAGCACGACCAGTCAGCTTCTTCTCCGCGCCAAGCGCGTTCTCGTACACCAAACACAACTGCTCGTCGCGTGCCTGACAGACGGTTCGCTGTACTCGCCGCTACCAACCAGGCGCTTGAGGAAGTTCGACAGGAAGCATTCGCGCAACCCTCCCCACCTCCGCGACGAGAGAGGCTGCGACGGTATGAAGGTGTTACTATCCCGACATCGCAGATACCTTTCAATTGGGATTGCGTAAGTAGCTCGCAAGCCTCAGCCAGACCAAGCAATCGAAGTGGCGAGTCGAGTGGCCGGAGACGGTCGCGTCGTTAATGTCTTCATTCATGAGCATTGCATCTCGCATCTCGCATCTCACTCAAGCCACGCATGGCTACTGCACCTGGCCAATGCGGTCCCGGCAGACCCGGCAACAGACAGACCAGTGGCGCATTATCGCACGTTGTGTAGCGATTTTTCCTTTTCTTCTCCGCATGTTTCCAATCATCTGTAGTAAGATACCCCCCGGCATATCATCGGTAGTTTTGGGCGTTCGCATCACATCATTCGGCCCCGGCCCAGCACAGTCAATTTGGCGTTTTTTGACAACACAATACCCTGCATTACATATTTCCGCATCGCATGTAGCTCCCATCGTTGTAATAGTAGTATACATATCTTCGCATTTTGAAAATCATCTTTGTTCTGCATTGCGCTTACCCTTCATTGGTGGAGTAGTCGAGGCGCCCTCGTGATACCGTGCACCTAGGCAGAATCTTGCCACGTGACGTCTTTGCGCAGAACACAGGTAGGTCTGTGATCACCGCAATGATCTGAGCACGTTGCAAGTCTCATATATACGCAAAAGTACTTTCATGTGTAAGTATGACCATTGATACACAGCATGACCACCAACAACACCCCATACCCCATATGCCATCAAATGTCCACTTCTCGGTTGGTTCGATGTCTTCGGTCTTCCAAGGTTGGTAACAGCAACCACGGTATCATCTGAACCACAAGTTCGCGAGATCATGTGCTCTAGGCGGAGATGTCGCTGCCTTGGGGATGGTCGAGGCCTCGAAAGACCGTAACTCAGCAAGAGCGGAGGCCCTGACGTCGACGTCGTGAGCTGGGTTGCCATGGATAAACATGGCTCTTGCCTCGGCGACGATGAGGTGTTGCAGCTCAGTGGGGTGAGCGTGCTCGAAGGCGGCCCATATGCCACATCGCGAGCCTCTACGAACACTACCCCCATTCCAGCATCCCCCATACCCCCCGCTCATTGGCCACGGAGCATCTTCCTCAGTAACTCACACCCCCATCCCCTAGTTCCCTCGTACCTACCTGTCTAGGCAACTTCGGCGTGAAGTTCCATTCAACGGATCGGCAAGCGTATGGCACAGTTTTTTAAGGATGCGGTTGTGGTGGAAAGATGCGGAATTGGGTAATGGTAATATGTTGGTGTTCGGGGAATTTCACCGAGGTACAGGACGGGTATTTTGTGGAGCCGGGGCTTGGCGGTGGGGCGGGCTCGTCAGGGGGTAGCTCAAGCACAAGACCTGTCTTCTGGGCTTCCTTGTCACATCACTTTGCGACGCGATTCACGTTTACACTTTTATTGTGGTTTTGGCTGCGCATTGTTCTACAAGAGTTGGATGACTAGACGCATGCCAAAACACCCACGATCCTCTTTTCATGTCCACCTCGCCGGCCCCTTAGGATCTCCGCACCACCACGATGTCGCGATCAATGCCTACGATGTCGCGACCAATGCCTGTTGTCGGTCCATGAGCCGGCAGCGTTCGTCACCAGGGCCTTCAACTCATCGAGGAACTTCTCCAACACATTCGCATTGTGCTGCGCAATGCCGGCGTGCCACTGTGGGTAGTTCTTCCCCTCTACGACCGTGTTACCCTGCCTGTTCGTGAACATTTTGTACTCGCGGTGGGTAAGAGTGTTCGTCGCTGGGTGCAGGAGGTAGAAAGTATTGTCATCCACCGCCTCTCGTTTCGGGTCTCCAACTGCAGTATTCGCCTTCTTCTTCTTGGATCTGAGACCACAGTTGACCATGTGGATGGCGTAGCCCTTGGGAAACTGGGAGACCTCAACGCTGGCTTTGGAAACTTTTAGCGACGTTTGAAGACACGGGATCTGGTACGACTTACATTGGTTGCTGAACCTGAACGGCTTACCGGAGACTTTGGGCTTCTTTTCCAGCATGCGATTCCAGTCTGGTGCGTGGTTGAAGCGGACGGGGAAGAGCTTGCCCTCTTTGATGATGAGGTAGTATGATTTTGTGCCGTGCCGACGGACGCATACCTTTGTGGTCTCGATCTCGTCGTTTTCCTCTTCACTGGGCTCTGCTACGTCTTCGTCAGCGATGAAAGAATGAGGCGCTCGCGCTGTCTTACCTTCAGCCTCTTCGGCCTCTTCAGCCTCTTCAGCCTCTCCAGCTTCCTCCTCGTCCTCCTCTGGAGCCTGTACCATGGGCGTGAAAAGCTGCCAAGGTATCATCCTGTATCGAAGCTTGGGATTTTGGAAGGCATCGTTGTCCTTGGTATAGTTGAGAACCCTCCCGTAAAAGTCGTCCATAGGGTAGACATGCAAACGGCGTTCCTCTTTTCCTGGTGGCTGACTCAAGATCGTTACGCCCACATAGAGTTCCTCTTCGATGACCAGGAGGTTGTGTACGCGTAGGCCATCTGTGCCCGTCAAGTCCACTGTCTCATGATCGACTTTACCCGGAAACTCCCATAGAGAGTCCCAGACCACGTATAAGGGGGCTCCTCCGGTGTCTGCAGAGTCCTCTTGCAAAACTGCTATGCGTACCTGGCTCTGTGCGAAATCGGTCCTGAGGTACACTCCTGGGATATCAAGCGCATAGTACATTTCTGCCATCTTGTTGTCGTATTGACTAAGGTGACTGAGCTGTTGAAGAACTGTGACAGCCTGGGTTGAGGCGCCGTTCTATATGGTCGGCCTAGTGGTGAGTTTGATGATAGCACACATGCGTTAGGTCAAGCTGACTACGGCAATCGATCATTTTAGTCACAGCAAGCGGCCTTCAAACATCGCGATATCAGCACACGATGCGCTCCATACGTTTTTGTCACCCGTCGTCCCATATTACGCTTCATCAGGCATGTACAACACATCATAGCGCAAATTCCGTCCTTGGTTTTGCGCAAACTCGGCGTTTTTCATTCGGTATGTACAGTAAACTACTCACATCCGCTCTGACTCAGCAGCTATATCTCAAATGCGATGGAAGACAAGCTAGCAACTAACGGCTCCCTCAATACCAACTACAGCATGAGATATTGGCCATCATCACCCCTGCGAACAGTATGTCGGTGCCCCAGTGATGCCACAAATGCCCTGCCATCATGCGTCCTCTTCCTTCTTCGACTGAGCTTCGCCTGCTAATGATAGTAAGCGTTCACTCTTGTTGAAGCCCAATAAGCATTGACTTACCTACATCGTCCTCATCCCCCAATCCAAGAAATCGTCTTGGTACAACCCGCTTATTCTTCCGCAAGTCGTTGGGCTTCTTGTTAGAGTCTCTCACATAGTCCATAATCCTACAATACTTGTCCCCCTCTTCCATAGGCGAAACGCGTAGTCGTGTGCCTTCACCATCATTGCCCGATCGAACCAAGATCGTCAGTTCCTCTTTGAGCTCGTTTCCGAAGATCAAAAGACCATGAACTTTGATCGCAAGCTGCCATGGTTGAAGTCCTATCCTGTGGAGGTCTATCTTCTCTTCTTCCCATGCAGAGTCCCAGAGAACTTGGATTTTTGGCGGTTCACTGAACTCACGCAGGATTGTGAAATGGTGTGGGTAACGTCCTTCGTCTGCTTGTATGTAGAATCCCTTCCTGCGTTTGATTGCAAAGTACTCTTTACCGTGGCCGGAGAAGAGGTTCTCGAAGTCTTTGAATGCGGATTTGAGTTTCTGGAAGGTGGCTTGAACGCTTGGGTCTTTTTCGAAGCTGTAGTCCATGGCGGCTGCGATGTGACTATGTGGTAGCTCGACGTCTAGCAGTGTTATAACTTGGCTAACGCGGCAAGTTTGCGCATAGCACACTCATATCGTCCAGAATGACCTTTGCGCCTGTCGCGCTTGACCTCGCAGCAAGCACTCACCGCATGTCACAGATGCCGACTACTGTCATTTAAGATCTGGAGTCACGAGTGAAAGGGACGAAGCTGTGCCAATACCGTCCCCGAGGCGTGAACCAGCATGGTGACTTCCTTCGTAGACTGCTCGCCAGCCCTTCCAGATCTATCACGGGTCTGCATTCGAGCACTATACTCTACTGACGTAATGGGTTTTACAAAACATCAACCTGCCGTGATTACAATGATGTTTGGACTTCGGGGGTGGCACGCGCAAATACCAAGGCCTAGCCTCACATCATTCGCGCCGTCTTGGGTGATGATGACCTGACGGTAACAGCAGTGTATGCTCCAAAGGCCTACTGCAATATTACGTAAATCTTTTCAGACGCCAATGTCTTCATCAACGCGCATCCTTCCTCCATATAGCATCGCAAATGTTCTCGTTGTCTACTGTATTCTACTCACTACCTCCATCGCCACCTTCCAAAGCAGCTTTCCCACCATCTTCCTCCTCACCGCTCTCCTCACCTTCCTCGTCAATTTCCTCCTTGTCTTCTGCGTCAATGTCATCAAGCTCTCTATCACTCTGCTTGTACATCCATATACGTCCTTCCCCAATAATCTCCTCCAGCTTATCCATAAACCTCGGAAACACGACCACATTGTGTTTCGCATAGTCTTTGTTGTGCATACCCTGCGCCCTACCATTGTACTTTCCTTCCCACGTGTCGTGCTTGCACGGAGCGTGCCAACGATCAAAGGGTAGATGCAGGTGAAACTCTTTCCACTTGATTGTTGCTCTGCTGCTCTTCGTGCTCTTACCTTTGAATGTTTTCCCTTCTATAGGGCCGCCTCTGATCTGTGTAGTATGGCCGCAGTTGTTGAGACGCAGGGTATATCCGTGTTTGAAGGCGTAGTATTCGATATGAAAGGGGTCATCGGTATCGTCTTGCTGCAGAAGATCGACGCGTCTGTTCTTGCCTAGCTGCATCTTTGGTGCGCTCGGGTCTTGTAAGTCGAGGATCAGAGCGACCCAGCTTGCATTGTGCTCGTGAACATAAAGGAATAACGCTGGTATGTTGTTAACTTTGTCTTGCCAGCTTGCTGATGCGGTATAGAGTACTTACAATCATCCAAACCTGAAGCTGCAACACCGATGCTGCCGGACACTGAGTCGCCAGTGACTATCGGATCAACGTTATCGCCCACTCTAGCTGCCGGAATAGGCCTCTTGAAGTCGCCTTCAGTCAGCCGCGCCGGATCGTGTGCCTTCGCGTACTCTTGAACAAACTCAAGACGCGCGCTTTTAGGCTCGGATCGCATAATGCTAGGTATACCCTTGACCGGGGCATGATAGACTGTAATCGGTTGATTCAGCTTCTCGTAATCGGTTACAACGCCCAGGGCAGAATGAGCCGCGTTCCGGGCTACCTCCACTGTCATTTCGGCGAATGGCCGGGTGTGGTCCCATAAAGAGTCCCACACTAAGAATTCCTCGGTACCGGCATGTCTGATCACCGTGGTCCGGCCGTGGACGTTTGCTGGGTTCATCGTGATGTAGAGTCCGGCGATGTTGTCATGTAGCCAGTACTCATCTTTGGCGCCTTCTTCTGGGCCTTTTGTTTTGGCATCTTGAGTGGTATCCGGTTCGGTGGTCTGACGTTCGGCGGTAATGTGTTCGGCGGTTCGATGCTCGGCATCCTCGTGCTCGATAGTGTTTTGTTCGGGGTTCTCCATACTGATAGGGTAAATTCTGGTTGGGGCGAACTGACCAGCATGAACTAGGCGACAAGGCGAGCCTCTTATGTCGTGAGTACGGCGCACAGCTTGCACAAACCTGCTTTTCAGCTTGGACATGATTGCGATAGTCTTACCAGTACAAACAATTGCAAAGGCCGCATGTTTAAACCTACTGTTCTAGCAGATCTTGTCCCTCTTTCTCAACCTGTTCAGCATCCCCATCGTTGTCTTCCTCCTCCGCATCTTCATCTACCAACTCATCCCCAACCTTCTTGCACCTCATCATATTCTCCGCTCCCACCATTTTCTCCAATGCATCCATAAACCGAGGAAAGACACCAGCGTTGTATTCTGCCTGCTGTGGGTTATGCGGACCATATGCCCTTCTCTCACGACCAGTCATGACTTCATGAGAGAAACCTGCATGCCATAGGTTCTGCGGGAGATGAACATGGTATTCCTTGTAATCATGCCATATTTTATTATCTCCCCGGCCGGTTGTGGTGAAGAGATCGATGTCATTAAAGCGGAGGGTGCGGCCTTCTTTGAAAGGGTAGCATTGGATGACGAGTGGGTCTTCACCGCCCCTGCCTCTGAAATGGATGGTCTTCCGGTGTGAGGTGCCTTGTGTGGGGTTGAGGTATAGTAACATGGTTTCCTCGTCGAGGGTAAGGGTTGCGTGGCTCGTATGATGCTCGTATACGTGAAGGAATAGCGCTGGGCATGGTTAGTACCTGAACGTGATGTTATGTATGTACTCTAGTCTACTCACGGTTGTCCATATCTACAGGCGTAGTGATAGCGGGTGCAGAGGCAATCGCTGCGTCACCGTCTTCTTCCTCTTCACTTTTCTTGTCCACTACGCGTGGAGGGATAGGATAGGCGGTCACGTCTGATCGTTGTTCGGTGAGTTCGAGGTTCTCTTCGGTGTGGTCAGTTGGGTGTTTGGTGTCCATATCGACGTTGGCGAGAATGATCGAAGTGGTAGGACCAGCATCGACCTCTTGAGAAGACGAGCGTTATGTACTGCCATCACGCTGAGAAGCTTGCTAAGGTCACTTCTGACGCTTGAAGATATTTGCTGTTTATCAGCAGAGAGCCTGATGACGGACGACAAACACTCGGACATTCGTGATCATCTTCCCCGCCAGTGTGACGGGACACGAGGAGGGACAACACCGCCGCAGTTGCAATACGGACAATAGGCTCTGGCATCTTTGAAGGTAGTGTGGTCATCGAATGCGGCATAAATTGTGGTTCTTGGTGCCCTCCACGGCTTGCAAGCGATCGAGGTGAAAGTCCAGCGAGGTTCTTCGAGCGGGTCGACGTGCATCTCATTACCGCGTACTCCGTTGGGTCTACTAGCTGCGATGTCGCGCCCAATCGTCAAGAAGCTCAGGAAATCGATCGAGCGAAATTTATAATGCTGTAAACCGTGGCTACAGCGTAAGGTTGATAGTGGTGTCAAAGTCGCGATGTTGTCTCACCCAGATTCCGCGTTCCATTCCATTTCCGAGCGGAGCAATGACCCCCGCCACTAACCCTCTTCGGGTAACGCGTGACACCGCGTTCGCGCTCCTCCCAAGTGCTCTCGGTCGGTGTCTACTCCGACGCACATGAGCAAGGATGAGTCGATTGAACACGAACACTTGGGCATTCCGTCGGATAATTTCGCGCGAGTAAGCGCTAGGAAAGGGCGTAATGCTACTACCATAACGCAGGTCTGCTCTGCCCTTTCAGCGTGTACATAAGTGTGTTGGAGGAAGCATACCTACCTAAGTAGGGTTTTAGGCAACCCACCGCCAACGTCGTTACATCCCCTCATTCTGTACACGCTTCAACACCGGGGACTTTAACAACATCAATCACGACCATGACGTCTCAGAAAGCGGAGTTCATTAAAGTGCCGACTGATAACTCAGATGGCTTCCAGACAATGCCCGTAGAGCCCTCGAGACGACTCTCAGAATCTGAACTACGCATCGAAAAGTGCACTCCACAAGATGCCGAAAAGATCGTGAGTTCATCCAGCACCCAACCCATCTGACCTTCCCACCCATAAACCCCATCATACTAACAACCCCACCCAGGCCGAAGGCCTCTACCTCTGCTTCCCAGAAGACTGGTGGGCAAAAAAAGAGCCCCTAGAACTCCGGCCCGCCGGCCCAAACAGCCTCGCCATCCGTATCCAACGCATGACCCAACGACTAACCCCCGCCCTCACCGACCCCCACCACACCTTCACGAAAGCCATCTACACCCCCACGGGCGAAACCGTAGGTATAGCAGGCTGGACCCTTCCCACCAACCCCTCCGTGCACAACCTCTTCCGGCGCAGCGCCGCGACGCATTACGGTTGGAAGGAGAAGCAAGGCTGGAGCGACGCCGATCTCGATCTCATGTGGTCGCACGTCAGCAGCGAGAACTGGAGTGAACGTTTTGCTAAAGACGATGAGGTAAGGAGGGAGGCGACAGGCGGGGAAAGGCATTGGTATCTTGCGCCGTTGCTGACGTGGCCGGAGTGGCAAGGGCGAGGGGTAGGGAAGAGGTTGATGGAGTGGGCGTTGGGGCAGGCGGATGAGAGGGGGGAGGTTGTGTATTTGGAGAGTAGGCCGAGTGCGAGGGCGGTGTATTTGCATTTGGGGTTTGTGGCGTGTGGGGAGTGGAATATGATTAGGTGGCCGAAGGGGAGGGAGGGGGGAAAGAGAGAGGGGGAGGGGGAGGGGGAGGAGAAGGAGATGGACGCTGATGGTGCGATATGAGCCGACCTCTGCGTGATGGGACGACAGACGCAGCAGCAGGAAGGATACCGTATGAATGACACATGTCACTGTGCAAACCTTGGAGATAGTTAAGCAGCTACAGGACTAATGAAGAAGAAATAGTCATTTGACCTACTCCATAACCTTACTCTCTACCGAACTTCGCTTGTAGGGCGTAATAGCCTCCTCGTCCCAGACGTTGTTCCTCCATCCTATTTCGATATGCAATAGCAGCCTTGATCCTCTCCGCCCCTTCGCTCAGCCCCTTCCCCAAACAAGAAATCACATCAATCGCTAGTTGGCCCGCGCCACCCAGCGCCTTCTGGAACGCGGGTTGCAACTCCAGGTATTGGATTTGAGCCATGATGTAACCCAGTATCTCCTCTCGTAGGGCATCACGCTGCGAAGAGGTATCGTGGTCTTGAGTGTTGTCGCTGTTGTAGACAAAGGAAGCCAGGGCGACGATATCTTCGACCCGCTCGGGGGTTGTTACGAACTTTTCTTCCATGCATAGTTGTAGTGCGACGTGGAGCTTGGATATGGCGAGTTCCTTTAGTGCGGGAATGAGGTAGTAGTCAGCGAGGCAATACATCTTGGCGTGGAAGAGGAAGACGTCCTTGTGTTCGTAGTTTATTTGGCCCACATGTTGCTCTTTCATGTGCGGGGCGACTTCGTCCCAATCTTCTCCATAATAGCATGGACATTCATCCTTGACGATAAAGCGCTGGTAGGGTGTTGGGTAAAAATGTGGCATATGCCACATGTGTTCAGGAGTGGTTGCTTTGGCATAATCTTCTTCGCTTATTGTAGGAACCCAATTGTCCAAGATCTCGCGCGATCTAGCCTCCATGTCGACTTCGACATGGGAGTCGACTTTGATATCGGGGTCAATTTCGCAGGGAAGGACGTTGTAGTCACTGCGGTATGCGTATTCGACGAGACCCAGGAAGACCTCGCGATCGACATGGGGCAGAGCGGCGCACTTCTCCTGCGCTTCCTTCATGGATCCGTTGATAAGGCGGTCTAGGGGCTCAGATACCTTTGACATGATGCCGGCATGGACGGTGACGGCCTCGCGGGTATCTCCTAGCAGGAACGTGAACTGAGAGGAAGATAACATCCTAGGATGTGTCAGCGAGATGTCAAGAATGTTGTAATGTGATATTCTTACTCTGTGAATGAGGGTGCCATTGTGTTCGAGGCTTTCGGTAAGTGTAGCGGTTGTACGTGACGGGTTGAGAAGTTGTATGTGTAGGGAAAGGTAGAATTGGCGCCGCGATTTGTAGGCAGCGTGGCGATGCGCAGAGAACTGCGCCCGTTGCAAACTTTGGAGTGACGATGAGGTAGGCACAGACTCGCCGTACCCGCGGCCAATTATGTCTGTAATGCCATTGGATCAGTGAAAGTAAAAGAGGATCGCAAGTACACAGACTCTCGAAGAAGTTCCTGTACAGTGCAATCCAGGCTGTGAAGCGATACTGGAAATGTGAAGTCGACACTTACCATTCACTCTACACTCCATTGACGAAAGGCCGGGTGAAAGGCATTGTTGAAAGCTGTATGTTGTGCACATCGCCGATATAATGACACCCTCCGAGGGCGACAACCTGGAAACGTGCTTCCGTACCTCCAACCGCATATCTCTTAGCTCTTCATTCCAAATCGACCACGCACGCTTACAAATCCTTGAATAACAATAGCATCGTACCGGACTGCATGGAGATGTCCGGCAACAGGCCTTCGAGCACCGCTCTTGAATCAATGAACGCGCACTCCTCACACGCGAAGACGTCAGGCATCTCGAAACCCAAAGGCTTCCTAGATCTTCCCGGTGGTAGGTGATGACGATGAGCTTGCCGGCACTTTGCTAATCACTGTTCCAGAACTACGTAACCGGATATATGGCTACTGCCTCTCAGGCGTCGGACTGTCGACAGCGGTCGGTTTGGGTCATGTATGCCGAACCACTCGGTCTGAGTACATGCCTTTGTACTTTGGCTTGGTCAGGACTCGTATCCACTTTGTGCTAGTAGAACGCTTCCTCCGGACATTCTATGGTGATACGTCAGTCTTTGCTCCACTTCCCGCCTGTAAGCTACTCGTCGGACTCAGTCGCGATCACGGCTGGGGACCAAACACCAGTATCGACCTCAAATGGCTGGGCGAGTGGCTGCGTGGTCACCCTAAGGCCGAAGTCTTGATTGAGAACAGGCCGATCAGTCTTTTCGAGGCGATTGATTATGTTCCATCACTCTTGGAACACTATTTGTGGCTTAAAGATATGGATGCTCTTACCCTACACGCACAGCCAGTGTCGTGTCATACTCCGTCTGGTGTGCGTAGGCACGCGATGGGTTGGGTGTTGACATTGATCATAAAGCCAGAGGCTGCGCGCCACATATCGTGCTGCAATCGGAACCGCGTGGACTGCTTTGGAGGGATCTTGACGCGTCTGCGTCTCCGGGGTGGAATTGAGGGAGAGAAGATTAGCTCGCTTGAGTTCCGGGTGTCTGGTGGGGGTGAAGACTGGCAGGTTAAGATGGCTATCTAGAAGGCGTGGTGAGTACTGATGACTATGACAAAAGATAGGACAAAAGATAGCGTCATGGGCTGAAATTGGAGTTGGTGTTACCATGATACTCCCAAGGTTGTCAATGTGATGTGGTGATGTCGAAAAGAGACGTTCGAGGCCGCCCGCGGAGGCGCGCATAGAACGGCCGGCTAGCCGGATTGGAGCTGGGACTAGCGCCAATTTGCGCGCGCCAGGCCCGCTCATGCAAACATGACGGACTCAGTCTCGCACCACCACCACCATGAGGGTGCGATTGACGCCGTTGCGCCTCGTGTGCGTCGCCATAACCCTCGTGACCTTCCTCTTCACGTCGCTCGTCTTCCGGCTATGGCGGGGCGAGCGCGGCTACGACATACTGCAGGAGCGGCCCCCTCCCGCTGGGCCCGCGCCCGTCGCTCCGGTGCACTTTGGTGAGGAGTGCTCGCCCTTCACCGCCGGCGTCATGGAGCGCGTCACCATTGTGCTGAAGATTGGCGCCGGGGAAGTCGCGACCCAGCTGCCGCTGTATCTCAACCGATTGGGAAGGTGCAAGCAGGACCTGCTCATCTTCTCGGACCGCAAGGACTCGCTCAACGGCTTCGAGATTGCCGACGCCCTCGCCCACCTGCGCCCGGAGTACAAGTTCAACAACCCCGACTTTGACGTATACGACCGCATCCAGGCCACGAACAGCACCCAGGACAAGACGGAGGAGGGGTGGCGGCTGGACAAGTACAAGTTCCTGCCCATGATGGAGTGGACGTCATACATGCGGCCCGAGTCGGAGTGGTATGTCTTCCTGGAACTCGACACCTACGTCAACTACGACAACCTCTACCGCTTCCTCTCCAACTTCAACCCCAAGACGGCCCACTATTTCGGATCCCCCGTTTGGCCCAAGAAGAAGACTACCTTCGCACATGGCGGGACTGGCTTTGTGCTATCGCGCGCGGCGCTGGACAAGATCATGGCGCTGGGCAGGATGTTTGGCGAGAACAAGCACTTCCCCGGGACACACTTCTTCGGCGTCGACGTCAAGAAGCAATGCTGCGGAGACGAGATGCTAGCGCAGGTGCTGAAGAAAAGCGGAGTCTCCCTCCGCGGATACTGGCCCATGTTCAACGGCGAGAAGCCCTTCAGCATGCGCTTCGACAACGAGCAGTGGTGCGAAGCCATCATGACGATGCACCACCTCGGCGAAGACGACTTCACACGACTCTCCCAATGGGAACAAGCGCGATCGCATCCCGAACGGCCGCTCATGTTCGAAGAGCTCTTCACAATGATCGAGCCACACTTGCAGGAGAGGGCCGAAGACTGGTCCAACATGTCGGAAGACGTCACGTACCGAAAAGGCAAGACAGCTTCCAAGTCCTTCGACAAATGCCAACGGGCTTGCGCGAAAGACGGCCGCTGTCTCCAGTTCGAACACGACGGCATCGAATGCCGTCTCGGATACTCCATCCGATTAGGCCACCACCAGAGCCGTGAAGGCGAGCGCTCATGGGTGTCTGGGTGGATGCTAGGCAGGATAAAAGCCTTCAAGCAGGCTCGCTCGCCTTGTCAGGGCGCACGTTTCGTTCATTCGAATCCTTGAGCGGGTTTATCGCGACGTAATGGACGACGATATGAACATCTTTCCTGCACGATTTTACGGCATTGTACGGCGTTTGATACCCCAAAGGCGTTTTTGTGATGGCACGCTATTGTATATATTGTGCAGGTTGTCGGCATATACGCCATGGGTTGGAGGGGTCATGGGTGGGTTGGCAGAGACATGCCGCAATGCGACGCAGAGTAATGGGAGGAAATCTGCGCAGAGACCCTGCGGCGCCACGAGCGAGTCGGCGCATGAGGATTTCGAAGGTCGATCTTTGGACGCAACGCAGCCACGTCTTGCGACGACCGACATACAGAGTGCGATTCCGTCACACCTCAAATCGAATGATTGGGCGACTTCGGCACATCCTCGGTCTGGCCCTACGCTTCATGTACACTCAAGACCGACTGCCCTTCGCGATACGGCAGAATGTAGATGATAACCGGAAGCTATCATGATGAGGAAACGAATTGGTATCGTAACTACTCGAGGATCATATACACCACAATAATAATCGACATTTGCAGCGACAAAGGTCTTCCGCATGCCGTCTATTGTCTAACGATTGCTACTGACGTTGTGTATCATAGGGTGTGATCATGGACAAGCGTCACGAGCGGTTTTAGCAAGCTTCTCACCAAGTATAGAGACCGCCTCCATGCGCCCTGTCTCATATTGACATATCAACGCTTTCAGCTTCACGACAACGACATGTCAGACTACGGCATGCACGACAACGGCAACGGCGAGCATGACAACGACAGCGCAAAAGACAGAAGCGAAGAATCTGAGACCGTTGAAGACTTTGTTCAAAAGCTTCCAGGACTATACGTCGCCAAGGAAGATCTTGCCAAACCAATTCCTCCTTACAACCCTGGCTCAGGCGGGAAGGACGATGCGCGTCAGGAGATGCTTGCGAAATTTCCCATGGTAAAGAAAGCTGTTTCCAAGAACAAAAAGGGTGCTGCTCAAGATGAAGATCGCGCAGCAGCTCACGCGTCTGGAGTTGTCACTACATCAGGTGTTGATTCCGGAGGCCCCAACGACAGTAAGTATTCCGCCAGAAACTGCGATGTGTCTTTAAGACCACAACAACGCGCTAACCAAGATCTAGCACCGTTCCTCCATGTTTACGAGCACCATACAAGTTATGCAAAGCTGACATTCGACTCACCGAGCACCCTACGACTGCAACGCTCCAAGACGGATGCCGTCGACTCCATTATCTACCTGAAGGAACTAGATGGCGACGCGCCAGTATACGTTGAGTACTACCGTTTCAAAAAAGGATACACCCTGCGTTTCAACGACTGCGGTGCGACGAAAGAGATAAAATGGAAGAAGACCGCCGCGGAAAAGGAGCTGATGAAGCGCAAGTCGAAGAAGGAGGACGAAAACACGCCTGTAGGCGACACCGAGAAGAAGAAGGAAAGTGTCTCATGGAACAAGGAGACACATTACTGGAAAGAACTCCATGTTTACTTTCCGCAGGGCCGCTGGAACACTGGCTTCCACCACGAGACTTGGACAGACGACTACAAAGTAGGATATGGCACGTACAATGAAGCGCAAGCAAAGCATAACGTAATCGCCTTCCCGGACTTCATGGACGAGCTGGACAAATGTTTCAAGGCAGAGAAGGTGGAAGATACCAAGGTCGAGGAAATAGCTAGGAAAGGTGGGAAAGTCAAGAGGCAAAGAAGGAAGAAGGAAAAGGCTGGCGTGAACCTGGAGCTTGAGGACGAAGAGGGAAATAGGGTGTATATCTTGAGGCGGAGGAAGGAAGGGAAGAGGCTGGTTCCTGATATCAGTGTGAGGGTCTCGGAGGAGGAGGAGGGGCGGATCGCACGAGCGAGGGAGGATCAGAAGGTGCGGGAAGACGCTCTCCGCGCTGAGGAAGAGGCTGGAGAGGACGCTGTAAGAGAGGAATGGGAAGCTACGGCCGAAGAGGAGGACGATCAGATGGAAGATGACGTGGAAATGAACACGGAGAAGTAGAAGAGGCCACACGAGCAGGATGAGAATGTATTGAGATTTTCAGGGATTGAGTGATTGAGATGCTTCATCGAGCAAACTGTGAATGGTCCGCAGCTCGCAATCTTTTATTAGGAACATTCTTGTGGCACACTGTTCTGCCATCTGTGGTTTCCCTGCGTATAGCAACGCTACATGGTAATCCATAGTCGGAGGGGCTCAAATACGCGTTACCCAAAGTGGCCTAGGCGTATACGTCATCATCCCGCTCGGAAACGCCCGGAACTGAACGATGTACTTCAGCTGTGCATCTGTCGCGACTTTCGTCGCGCCTTCACAGGGACGACCGAGATAGAGACCACAGTGTTAGTGACTAGCACGTCGACGCCCCTGTTAGCATGAGCGATCGACCTCCATGCCGCATGCGATGCCACGACGCGACGAGTACTGCGCGGAGACGCGCACCCGTCAGAGTGCTTAATCCTCCAGCTTAAGCATTTCCAAGGTTATGTTGTGGCATCGCGACTTCGTTGGTGCATGCGACGCAAGAGTGGTCCTCGATACTATGTCATCTTGTCTGCTCGCCAGTAACCCAAACAAGTTGCGACGCGCCGCTGCTTCTCTGCTGTCGAGTACCTGTAATGGCCGCATCTGAACACAGCCATGGGCACACACGTTGCCAAGTCACGAAGACTAAGAGTTGAGTACGTCAACACAATACTGCTGCTGCTGCAGGGGCCGCCGGACCGCCGTTTTCACGAGCTGCGATGATCATCTTGGGGAGCAGAGAAAGCTCGGCGAAGGAAGAGTGTCATTATTCATGCCTATATAATGCATCGTGGCGAGCGTCACAGCCTTGCTGGGTTGGAAAAGTGGGTTTCACCCAAGGTACCCTAGGTATGTACAAGAACGTAATGAAGTCTGCCCCCCTACTGGGAAGGCTCTACTGGCTCCCAGTGGTCGAACCAAAGGTGATCGATGAGATCAGACCCGTTGCCCGCGAACGAACGACCACAACCGCGGACGTGGAGTGGGCATTTCCAGCGAAAGCCATCGGCACATTCCTCGATGTGGCTAGCCGTGAAGTGATTTTCGAACCCGGCCTTCGAATCCCAGTATTTCCTGGGGCTTCCCTCATGAGGCTTGCACTTCCATCCGTTGCCTGGGCAGCCCCTTCGGACAATGGCTGGTTGTGCTGGCTCTTTGCCTTTGCGTGAGGCACGCGGTTTTTTGGAGGCTTGAGGCGGAGGGGTTGTCTCGTCAGAGGGTCCGGCCTTCGTGCTCGGGCGTGAGTCATCGATGGGTTCGCATGCGACAATCGGGGGCGGCTCGATGAACGGGTGGGCTGAAAGGTGCACTGAAAATCATTAGTGTCGTATCGTAGTATAAGCCAGAGCTACTGACCGACGTGAAGGATCCTTCCAACAAGCTCCTCCGCGGGGATCACCGCCATGATAGCGAGGTCTTGGAGGTTACCAGACAACGCCGTGAACGCGAGCCCAACGAGATCGTTAGACCACACCATATGCTTGAAGGTCTCGACATATTGGAAGATGAACTCTAGAGTTGCGCCTCTCACCAAGAGAGCAAATATGGCCTGGTTCTGCTGAGCGAGGGAGGGGGAACCAAGAGTTGCCATGATGGAGTCCGTGCCCTGGATTGACTCGTACCCGTACGGCGAGCCCAAGTACGATGGTGTGGGCGGTGTGGCCTGGTTCGAACCTTCGCCTGTGCTGGAGTCCATGTCCATGGTCGGGTTGTACTCCATTGCAGTGCCGGGAGACGGAGTCGTCGGGTTAGGGAAAGCCATGATGCCGGACGGAGACAAAGGAGGTTTACTTGACGGATGTGCGAGTTTCGGCGTATTGTATTCGGCAAAGTTCGCGTAGGTTGTCGAGGAGTTTGGCGTGTCCAAGGGCAGGGAAGGAACGTGATGGTATGGATGAACGTGGGGTATAAATGTTAACGATAGTGAGCGAGAAGTTGAGTTGACAGGCCACCGGGGCAGTGGTAGAGAGATTGTAGAATGTATCAAAGGAGTGTGTTAGATCTCAAAGATTGCGAGAGATGCAGAGCAGGTCAGGATTTCGGGCTAGGTGCCGGCATTGAGGATCATATATACCCACAGGGCCTGTGGTGTTGTCCATGGCGGTTTCTGCGAGCTTTGCTATGGTTTTCGGCGGGGAAGAGACGGACAACAAGCGGTGATGGCAGTGGGTATGGATCGTAAGAAAGTAAGCTTCATTAGGCCAAGGCTTTACCCCTTCTGGGTAAGCATGTCGCTTGGATCAGCGCGCCACGATAAGCATCGACAACGACGTCCATAGTGTTGATGTCAGTTCGTGCCGGGCCCGTACCAGTACCACTGCGACGTCGCTAGCGAGGCGTCCAGACCCCAGCTTTCGCAGGTGCTAGTCAAGCCCGTCTCCGCCGGCCGGTTAATCATTGAAGATCTGGACCCACTTAGGAAGAACCGTGTTTGCAATTGCCATGTTCTGTGAATCACTTTTCCCTGCCGCAAGCCCGACTGTGGTACGCGTGGTGCTACTGTAGAGAGGCGTTGTTGGCGTCTTGTCACGACGCATCATCCCCTGGGCTAGAGCTCGGCGGACCTGGCAGTTGTTATGCGCCTGCGGGACCTGACCGAAATTTTCGCTGCGCATCTCAGCATTGACTATCAACCTTAGTGAGCTATCCGTGAACGTGCGATAAGTTCGCTGTTAACCAGACTTTGCGAGGAAACCCACGATGTAGCTCACTTTGTCGCAACTTGGACGTTTCCATCGTGGATACCGCAGTCATGGTCGCAGCTATCGCTATGCTATGTAGCTATGTATAAGAGCTGTACGGCTACTTCTAGATTTGGAACCAGTCATCCCTATCTTCATCGAAACAACATTCACAAACTTCCTGTACGCAAAATGAGCTGCATTACGCCGCAAAACATGTCTTCTCTGCTACGAGACGCCAGATTCCCCATCTCGGTTATCGCCAATTGCACTGCGGCTGCTCCAGCTCTGGACCGCGAATGGCCCAACGGCGATACGTGGGTAACTCTCGCAGTGGGGGTTGTGGCAATCATCGTGGCGGTGCTCCAGCTATTATTTGCGACTCGGATCGCTGACGCGATCAGCCAATTGTAGGTTGACTTCGCTAGTAACACCATTCTGGGCTGATCTTGATGACAGAACGCCGGGACCAAGATCCCCGACGACGTGATTCTGGGATGCCATACGCTTGAAAGCGAGATGTGTGGGTCCATCACTTGGCTGTGACGTTTTGGAAGGCTTCAGAGATGATCAAACTAGAGGTGTTATGTTGGCTCGATTGATATGGCTCATTCGCAGCTGACCAGGGTTCACGATCCGTCAAAAATGCTGGACAGACGGCGCGGACGGCATGGCGGCCTCTAAAAGATTACCGTTAGGGATGCACTAGCTCAGCTTAGTTTCAAAACGGTGGCGCACCTCAGCCCAGAGTTCTAATACACACGACTCCACTTGCGCGCTCCGTGACAAAATGCATGAGCTGGATTAGGACGCCTAGCCACGTCGACTCCCATTGATAGCCTTTTTGTAAATGACATGGTGTATGTCTTGCCAAGGTGAGGAATACGAGCTGGTGTAGATCTTGCCAACCTTGGAGGATGGCGAATACCAAATCATCTGCGGACCCACTCGTCCGATAAATCCAGCTCAACATGATGTCGCTCGACGTGCCGCACAAAGCCAGGCGTTAGACTATGTTGTCAGTGCTTTGGGTCGATGCTTGGGGCGCAGAACATCACAACCACTCGTCTTTCAGATCTTCGTGTATCGTATGTGAAGACTACAAGGCCATTGCGCATTCGGGATTTGCGAAAGGCGAGTGAGGTATCGTACGCGTACGCCAATCGCGGGACTACGGCATGAAGCCCGTTCTCTCGACCTATCCTAGTGACTGGAACGAGCGGGGGTGCAGGTACGTCACCCCACATGCGGGAACTAGCAACTCATCTTGAACCTGTTTGCAGCGTCCTATCCGCAGCGTATGTGGAAGAAGGCGGTGAAAGTCTTCGTTTAGCACCCTTAGATCAGTCCTCGCATGGAACCCCAGAGGAGACTGCGGGTTCTGACTACGCATTCTCGTGTTTCTGGATTTCAACTCAGTTACTTATCGATGCTGTTATCAGCGGGTGGCCGGTGTTTTGACTCGTGTCATTTCGTCGCTTTCTTCATCTCAACAATAGCTTCCTCTAAGACGACTAGCAATTGATGAAACGCTCATCTCGGCGGCTCTCCGTTACCCGAGGTTATGAAGCGCCGAAGCTGAGGTGTTCCCAAAGAAAGCGAGAGCAGCCCGCTATGTCGGCGAGCTTCATCGACAGGCATTCAATGGAATGCTATAATTATCTGATAGACAGGGTAGCCACGTGGGAAGGCGATATCTTCTCGCGCTGCAGGTTGATGTCAGGCTTTAGGCTCAATGTGACGTAGCTCCAAACGGACGGCCGCATCATCCAGGGGCTGCCGTTGATCGCTTCCCCCTGTCTCAACTCCGAATCTCCGCCTTGGAAGGCCCATGGTGTACGTCTACCACGATTTTCCTTTTCTTTGCCTTATTGACCGAGACTCTCTTAGACCCTTGCCCGGAGGAAAACCCTGATTCTAGTCCCTGAGTAGTCTCACGCAGTGTCGGCGCGACTTGAGTTGTGACACCACGTTACTCCCGCATTCGGAGATGAATCATGGGATGCCTTGATGTAGTCAGTGTGTCGTCATTCTGATGATGTCGCCCTTAAGCCTGATGGACTGTTGCTGGGAACGCGATGCGTTCCTTATACCTGAATGCCGTTAGGGATAGCGTGGAATTGAATGTGTTGTGTATGATTGAAGATGTCTGTATGTATTTGACGGGAATGAGTAGAGTTGCGCAGCTGATCTAGACGTGTTCCGTATGAGAACCCTCCCGTTCGTCAAAGTCGACGTCTACGAGTGCTTTAAACAGCCGTCGCTGGCTTCCGCTACTCGTGGGCTGCCGACGATGATGCGCATCGCGCCGACACAATATCTCGTACTTGATGTTTCTGCCTCTTGCATCACGTGTTGGTTAGCTACTCCCCGAGGTCGCCGTTGCGTTCTTGTCGTCTCCTTTATCGCTGTGGTCTCTTTCCATCACATCGCATGGATTTCAGTGTATCATCATATCCACACATGTGCATGCTCTTCACTTTACATGCCGAGGAGGATTGATCGTAGGAGGTGTGACTTTTGATGTGGGATTCTGGTGTTGGGAATCGGAAGGTTTGGGTCTCGCTCAACGGCACCGGTATGTTGATGTTCCGCGCCATGACCCGGCCGAGCTATGCCATAGTCGGCTTAGCTCGGGCACAGCTGCAAACCAACAAAACAATCAGGCGTGAAAGCTATCAATTCGCGCTCTTCAGCTTCCCCGGAGTGCTCTCTACCAAACCTATACCGCCCAATATCCATCGCAAACCCTCAGAGACCGAACACTTTCTTCCATTGAGTTCCCATGTCCTGTAACGTGCACACGACCTCGGTGTACACCGCACTTTGAAGCGCTTCGCCATGTAAGTCATCGTCACAGGAAAAGTCGCAATATAGACATTTGCGCACGACTTGCAGGTACCGCGAGCCTAAGGTCGTGATCGAATGATGTTGTTCATCAAGCAGTTTTCTCGCGGCGATGATCTCACGGGTTTGAGGCGACCCCTCCAGCTGCGGCGTTGTGCTATCCGTCTGAGCACATATCTCTAGTAGCGCGACGCCGAGTTTAGCTAGCGTCAGGTTGCGGATGCCGAAGTTATGCTTCAGATCAAGAGAGGATTGTTGGGATACACTGTCCGGCGAGGTCGGATCTGGGAAGCGGTTGCTCAGATGCAAGCTGTCCAGTGCATTGGACACATTGTTGGCGTCGGCTTGAGATTGATCCGTGAAGTATGCTACATCTTGAAGAGTCCATGCTTGCGGCAACCAAGAGGTTGAATGGTATTGGAGAACAGCCTCAGCCAACTTTTGCGCGAGTGTGATCTTTTGCAGGATCTGGAAGCGTTGCACGAGGTTCTTGATCGGTAGCGCGCCTTGTCGCCGGCTGCAAGAAGGCACATCGTTGGTTGCGAGCTTGCTGGCATCGTAGAACATGAAGCGGGTTGTTGGCTGACTCTTTGCGACTTCAAGAAACCCCACGCAGCTATCTTGACATGCCGATGTAGATGAGCGCACTCTGGTTACATGGCAGCATACGCTTTTTGTCGTTTTTAGATCTAGCATGACGAAAGATTGGGCTTGTGTTGCTAACGTGTGGCTTGTTGGTGGTGTTCGAACACATTTAACGTTGTCTTTGGGATCATTGATTCGGACTCTCTTCTTCGACTTGGCTTTGATGGGTGGCGTTGGGGTCGTAGCTTCCGACGCGTCGTTGATTCCACAATGAAACGCGTTCGCTAGTGCCGGTAGAGGTAACGTTGGCGCCGTATACATCGCGAGGGATGTAATGGACCGAATTTGCAGCCATATTGGGACGTTGCTAGATGCACTACACATCGTCGTTAGTCAATAGCTGTTCTCCTTCCTTTCGGGCCGCGAGGAATATCCACTCTGACATACTTTTGGATTGCCGTATTCGGCTTTGGCTGGCAAGCGATGACAACGTCGAGTTGCACATTATCGTACTCGCTTTTGGCGTCGAGCGACAACTTCGCCTGGTGTCCACTGTGGGAGGTGTTCGTGCAAGACCAGGAGTCATGGATCGACTCTCCCAACTGTTGTGAGGCGACGCGGATCTGTTGGTAGCTCCTTGGCACGGATCTGCGGATGATGCAAGCCGAAGGAACATTGCGACGCTTCTGCATCTTGCGCCTCTGCTTACACAACTTGCCCAGCGACTTGTTCCACCTATCCAACGAATCGAGCTGTTGGAGGTATTCATTCTCCTTGCGAGCTGTGTTGAAGGCATTCCAGAGCTTTCGTGCGAACTCGTGTTGAGACTGTTTCGCGTTGCCCAGGCTGTTATCGAGCTTGGACAGGCTGTTCCGTGTCTCACGGAGGATATCGCGTTGTCGCGTCGCGATGCTCTCGCATAGCTCGTAATCGTGCTGCATCAAATCTCGCAGCCGCTGTTCGATCTCCTTTCTTTGTTCTTGCCAGCTCCTATGGGTCGGATCCTCCATCATCTCAGAGACATCGCTCGGATGGGCGATGGCAGCCTGCAGCAGATGGCGGCATTCGTTGCTAAAGTTTGCTGCTGCTACTTCGAATCTCAGCTGGATGTCGTATGCAACTTCCGCGTGTCGTGAGAAGGTCGTCAATGTGCGCTTGGCCGTGCCGTATGACTTCAGAATCTCGACAACAATGGGCACAACACCGAAAACTAGACCTGCGATTTCAATGCCGGACATGGTGTGAACGATGACACTCAAAAGATATGGGAGTTGATGAGTCTCGGGATGCGCATTCTTCCAGGGTTGACTGAGCGAGGCGCAGTTTGGCCCCCAATGCGATAGGCGCATACCCCTCCAATGCGCAGCCCGTTCACGTGTGGCTGCTCAGCCGTGTCGGCATCCTGGAAAAAGCTACATGATCTCAGCTGGTGCGCATATCCTAATCCATCGTCTTCCCGCCCTTGAGCATCTACTGACCGTGCCCGCTGGTTTCTCATCAATCTGAACACAGTCGTTTGAACAGAGCGCAGCGGGCTCGCAAAGTACAGATCGCCAACGACATCTTGGCAAGCTCGTTGCACACCCTCGACGCAAAGCCGGCATTGGAGAAAGAAAGCGCGTGTTCCGATAGCCAGGAGCCTCAGGAGGGGAGACATCGCGCGTGAAGATCGGGGTGTCCCAGGTAGTCGACGCGCATGCTTCCACCAAAGGCCCGTCGTAATGCATCGGCTGCCAAAGAAGGTGGTTTGGTGAGGGAGCGCCGGCAGGCTGAAATGGAACGCGCGCAAGACACCGCGTCGTCGCCAGCGGGCGAGCCAACAACTTCGTCTACAACAAAACTACTGGCAAGGTCTCCGGGCGCCCATAACTTCTCTGATTCTGATCCAGAGAACCACCTACCGGTCCCTCTCGGTAGCGCAGGCAAAACCGCTCCTCCGGAAACGTTATATAAGGTTACTACAGCTGTTTGGAAAGATGAAGGCTGTCTTTGCTATCAAGTCGAGACTAGGGGTGTCTCCGTAGCTCGTCGCGACGACAATCGTATGATCAACGGCACAAAGCTACTCACATTGGCTGGTATGACAGCAGCACGCAAAGGCGCTTTGCTGAAGAGTGAGAAGACTAAGCACGTGGTTAAACTCGGGCCAACACATTTCAAAGGCGTCTGGATTCCGTTCGAGCGTGCCTTGGAATTGGCGAACGCGGAAAAGGTCGTTGACTTGCTATATCCCTTGTTCGTGGATGACATCGGGTCACTCGTATATCAGACTTTGGATCAGAAGCTCACGCCTTGTATCGACTCTCAACCCCAATTCGAAGACGTGAAGGAAACGACTGGGAGTAGCAAAGCTATATCAGCTCACTCTTCTGTGAAGAAAGAGGAGGACGAGGATTCACAACCGCTCGCCCTGCACACTGTGCGACATGTCGAACTCCAAGAGCTAGGAATTCTTGGGTCACTATTCAGATCTCTCACAGAGACGCTGGGACTCATCATGAAGGAGTTCAGGAGCCAACATAGTGACGCTAGGCATTACATTTCTCTAGAGTATACCTGTGCAACTTTGTTATTCTGGGGTACCGACCTTGGACTGCCGCGAGGCGAGCTCGACGATGTGCTTCAGGGCTCTCCCCAATTGCGCGACACTTGCCTAGCCGTTCTTGTATCCATCTCTCGATTTGTGAGCACTTGTAAGTGAACTCGACTCATACCACTGTATCGCCTTAGCACTAACACGGGTCAGCTTTGATACACCTTGTGATCAGTGAGCATCGTCGAAAAGAGATTTTACAGTCTACCGATTTTGTGACTGTTCTAGAACAAGTTGCAGACATGATTGGTCGACAATATGATTACGCTTATCAGCCCGAGCAAGACGCCGAGACAATGTGTCAGACCCTCCGTACGAAGATCGATACACTGGTCATGTTGGCACCCAGCCTGGAATCACCGGCTGAAGAAATTTTCGACGAAGAGCAGCCTCGTACTATCCAAGACATTGGAGAGACCCTACCGGAACAGGCCTACGCTAGCAGTGTTGCAGAAAAGTTCCCTTTCGCTCCACCAGAAATGGTGGCCCAACTTGGGAGATTGAACTGGGATCGATATAATCACATTCTTCGTCTGCAACGGGAAGCAATGAAGCAGGAGCTTCAAGAGACCACTTTCGGAAAAGCGAAAACCATATTCCACGACTCGGGTCTGGGTACATCGGTACCAGCACAATCAGATGCTGGAGTGAACGCAGAACCTGTCTACGAACCTTCGATGATGTCAAGCAGGGCTGAGGCAAGTCACAAGCGTGTGCCACCACTGCCAGCCCAAGCGCGGGCTGGCGAGCCTTTCACATGCGAGATCTGTGAAAAGCAGGTACAGTTCCAACGAACCAAAGCATGGAAGTGAGTTGACCTTCATTGCAACACTCCAATTACAACAAAGCTAATCATGTCGTTCTAGGAAGCACGTGTTTGATGATATACTCGCATACGCTTGTTTCTTCCCCGGATGCCACGGAACAGGTGTCGTTTGGGAGAACGGCGAGGGGCTGATGAATCATCTACAAGATCAGCACGGCATGGACGCCCGAGTCTCAGAAGTGACATGCCCTTTGTGTGTTGACTTTACTTCGGGGGACCGTGATGTGTTATCACTTCATATTGCACGTCATATGGAGGAAATCGCACTTGCAATACTACCTTCCGGTGTCGACTCGGACGCTGAATCGGCGGATGACGAAAGCCATGACAGCAACTATATAAGCAGCCTAGATACCATCTCTGATGTCGAAGCAGGAGAAAGAGAAAATGGATCACCGTCGCATTCATCAGACGCTGTACACGAAGACTCTATACCGACAAACCTAGGTGTTTCCTCTCAATCTCTTGCGGAAGAGCTTGGAGCATTCGAAGGCTTGAAACCCCGGTTTGAAATTGTGCGACAAGGCGTGGATGGTGTTGATTGGATTGCATTTGAGCACTCTCACGATGGGGTCAAAACAGATTATACCATTCGACACGACATCGAGAAAGTTGACATCGAGAGTTTACCTCATGGATTCAAGATAGACAACTGCATCTATCCTCGGGCCCTGGTTCCAAGAAATCAGTACAAGGGTGATGACCAGGACAATGAGAAGACGTGGAACGCTATTGGCTGGGCGCTGGCTGAACTGAATCCGCCCCTTCAAGGACGCCGGGGAGTACTTCAAGCAGCAGTACGGCTTGCCTTTGACGGGTTGAAGACCAAACTGAAGCCTACTGCTATTCATCGTACGAGACAAACGGCGCGTGGTTATAAGTCTGTGAACTCTTTCAAAAACACGTCCCTTGCAGAAAACTCGCATGATTAGCAATCTGTGAAATTGTCAAATAGCAAAACCAATTTTCTAGGTGGGGTGATGGGCAGAACCTCATGAAGTATTCATGGAGAGACTATCAGGCGTGAGATCAGCTTTTTAGAGGATTGTTTAGGTTCTCCCGTTTGCCGTTGGCTTTTGATAGTGCTTTTCTCTTCATTAATATATCTGCGGATAATGTCCACCCATGTCGTTGCTCTCTCCCCGAATTGTTGAGGTTGATAACGGCCGCTACGATGTACTGCACAGAGAACTTCAATCCTTCCATTGTGGAACAATTCTGTCTTGACAGAATGGATTACCCTAGCTTGCGAAAACCGCTGTCTAACGCATTATCACAAGCGCGGACCATTGCTATCTTATATATGATGCTAATTTGTGGGGGTGACATGTGCTAACAACGATACTAAAGCGCCATGCAACTTCATTTGTAGTCTTCGCGCTACATCCCCAGGAATTTCCACCACTGCGCTATCAATGAGTTGCGTTGTTAGATCCAGGCGTTGCACCGGCAAGTAGAGAGACCATCGTCGCTACAGTCTGAAAGCACGTGTCCAACACGTAGTATCATGACATCCGATTACCCTCATCTCCCACCTACTTCCCGGAGCTTTTACGCATACTTCCTCTCCTTCCTCAGCGGCGCAACATCCCCGTCCGCCCGTCCAATCGCCAACCTCCCGATCTCACCGCCCTCTTCGACATCTCCAAAACGTATGCGCACGTCCTTCAGCAATCGCGATCGATCAGCTGCGTCGAGATATGTGCCCGTCGCCGGTAAAGCTACGTAAGGATTATCTCTCGCAGCCAGACTAGAGAAGTTCATGAGCACGTCTGGGCCGTGCGGGAGAAAGGTGCGGAGGTAGAACGGCACCAGACTCGCTACGATGAGCACGGTCGACGAGACGATAAGCGCAATGACCCAGCCGAAGTGTGCTTTGAAGACCTCGACGTTACTGCGTCTTGTTCCTGTACTCGGCCATGCTCTCGCTAACATGAGCCTGTCCTTCCAGGTGTCTGAATCCATGCCCGTGGTATTATCTTGGTCTTTATGGTACCAAGAGACGTTTGCATTCGATCGATTGGTGTTTGTGTCGAAATTACCTATAAGCGAGTATTTACCATTCATTGTCGCCCAGTATGCATTGAGTACCTGACTGAGATGTATGGCCCAACCCGCCTGATCAGCCTCCTCGAAACGACCAGCCGTTAGTCCTAAGATGTTCCTCGGGTCGTCGAGATAGGTTTGGGAGAGCCCATTCATGCTATATTCGATAGAATCGACAGGCTGGACATCCCTGTTGAAAGTGTCGAAATGGTCTACTGAACCAGCTCTAATGGACGAAGATAAGAGCGTGGATTCCCAAGGTGTGTTCTCGAACCCTAACAGCGGACCCAGCTGGGTGTCTGCTGCCGGTGGGTGTGCGAGGCGAGAGCGTCGTATACGAACCGCAGCACAGGCATCGTATGTAGAGCATGTGATCTCTGCCTCCACGTACGTCGTTCCAATCGTACAATTCCAGATGCGAACCCTATCCATAGTAATGACGAACCCGAAAGGCTGGACTTCACCAGGATGGACCTCAGCATGTCTTGTGACATTTTCGTTCCAATATACGTCCCCTAGCCACCTCGTGCTGTTGAATGTGAACTGGGTGTCCCGATCATCAAAATTATCAAGGTATGCACCACATTTCAGATGAAAGTACTTCGCCTGGATCCTGGTGGAGTAGTCAATGAACTCCGGTGAATCTGTGCCACTTATCGGAACACCAATGAACGAAGAGTAAGATTCCCGAGTACCGTTATCTGTCCTGTACCAACCTTCGTCCCCGGAGGGAGATGTGTCTTCGTAATGCTCGATTCGAGGTATTTTGATGTGACCCCAAGTATCGCGTGGAGAGCCTTGTGCGGTAGTCTGACTCATGAGGGCAGCGAGATAAGAAATATCCAAGGTCGGCTTGAACGCTTCAAAATCAGGCGGCCACAGCCACTGGCTAGGCGCGACATAGAAGAACTCCGCATGTTCATGAAAGTCCTTTGGTCCGTAGCTTATTTGTCGGAAAGATGATTGACCACCCACAGGGGATAAGATCCATATAGCTATAAGACCAAGGCCTACATAGCTGATAGCTCGAATTTGCAATTGTGAGACCACGGTGCTGGTGAGCGAAGAGCTACTAGCAAGTGTGTCTAACATGCCGATTCGTTCGCCTTTCCCAAGCCTCCAAAGCAAAACCGCAAACGTCGCCCTCCCAACCACAGAGGCAAAGAGTATAGGATAGATTGTCGGGCCCTAGGACGGATGAGCGAATGGACAATCTGATACGCCCGAACTTGTACGAACCCATATTGAAGCTTGTTTGATCCTCTCAGCTGCGTCTTGGTGGCGACTAGTGGGTTTGCCGTTGTACCAGATGACGAAAAGAGCAAAAGAAAGGAATGCGAGTGAGAGAAGCAGTAGGAGAAGATCAATAAGAATCTTCCACGCGGTCGTACTGAAGGAGTTTTTGACGGGTCGCGGTGATGTCGGCCAGCCGAGAGAGAGGTCAGACTGCTTCTCAAGCAGAGGGGCGTTCGGTAGCTCATCGTTCAAAGCAGTACTCGGTACTCTCTCGCGTGAGCTGCGATCGTCTGATTTGGCAGCATCTCGCTCGCAGTGGTGAAGGAGTTCCAGCTGGGGTGCATCGGTACTGATCTGCGACTCACGACGTGTTCGTTCTTCGCTGTTGGCGAAACTGAGTTCGATATCAGAGGTGCTGTACTGGTCCTTGTTCTGCTGTGTGGTCGCCATATCCCAGGAGCAAAAGCAAAACGGCGATAGTCAACAGTTTGCAACTGCAGAGGGTGCATTATGAAAATCAGCTTGTAAGCCCGCGGAACGGACTAGACGGCGTTTATGTACGTGCAGCATAACAGTGTTACATAGCAACGCCACAGCCGCATCTTTTGGCTGACAAGGCTGTATCGAACCTCGGGATAAGTCCTATTTGGGTGGCATTTTGCGCAGCAAAAGCAATTAGCAACGGCTAGCCGACTTACTTGCAATCTGCGTCGTCTCCAATCGGAAAATCAGATGCCCGGAGTGAGTGCAGTGTGTGAACATTTCCAGCGTAGCAACAGTAGCGTTCGATGTAGCCGCCTGTCACAGCCCACCGCCCCACACGATCACGGCTCAGAGATTGCGAGTCAGCCGCCCAAGGCTCGCTACGCAGTACCTGGAAGACTGACTGGGAGGCTTATAAGCTGTGTCTATCCGTGAGGCGTTGACATGCGGCTGCGACAGGTCCGTTCGGTATTGAATTGCGCAATTGTATTTGCGGCTTGTTGTGGAGTAGGATTCGAGGGTGCATAGTGGCGCTGATGCGGGCCCTGTGCAGGCGCCCGGGTGGCAGCCTGATAATCAGGCCTCCAGACTCCCGTGCCGCAGCGCCATAGAGTGATGCCCTCAGAGACATTTTCAACCGCAGCCTTGCTTAGGATTATGGGCACTATAACGCCAAATCAGCCATTTAGCTAGACTTGCTGAGTAAGGTAGATACAGCTAGTCAGTATCTGCTACTTGACGGTTGAAAACATACCTAGGTACTGGGGACACGATAGGTAGTACACGGATTGCGCGACTCAATGCGAACCTCAATATAGATCATAGTCGATGGAGCGACTTAAAAGCCGTCAATAATGTATCAAAATCCCAGAGTTGATGCCAATCTAGCAAAGCGTGAACAGAAGATGTGTTGGAGGTCTTGTCAGGCGCCTCCTCAGGGCTGGAACGCGATCACGTGATGCTTGGCAAATGCAAATGCCGAACCCCCGACAATCTAGATCCTTCCATTTTCGCTTCCGCAGCAGCTAAATCGCCGAGCGATGCGGAAACCTTCATTGTTATACCATCACGACATAATACTACTGGATTCACGACGACGGACTGCAGACTGCGCTCTCACATCATGTCGCAAAAAGATGGTGATCGGTATTGCTCGTAACGCGAAACCTCCTGCCTGGCAAGAGATGGCAGGCTGGTCATGGGCGCGCGATAGGCTCTGTCTGGCCCAATAACGCCACAAGTGCTGTCCACGATATGCAGCCCCCGCGCCTTTCGAAAGGCTTGTACGCGAACTCAGCTGTCTTCAGCTGAGACTTTAGCTCTCCTAGCAGATACATTGTTGACATGTTAGGGTTGACAATGCCTCCATTCTGGCCTTCTTCAACCTCGCTTCCGAATCACTCACGCAATCTTATATCCTGACTACAGCAACTGGCGGCTAGATTTGGACAACGGATATGTAATATGGCGATTGGATGGCAGCCCCGACTTACGGCGCTACTCTTGTTGTACGGCTTGTGCTGGCTTTGACAAGCTCTGATCGCTAACCCGCATGATCAGGCTACTCTTCCAAGTTATCAATATTGCGAGCGACATAGTGTTCTTCAGGACGAAGGTAAACCTATCGCCAACGAATCTCGAAAATGAGCTACCTGAGCCAAACCCTGGGCGGCCTCTTGACGCATCATTGACCAGCAAAACGAAGAGACTTCTTATGAAGGCTGATATAAGTCGAGTTCTCATCCCGCTCCTCTTTACTACACTGAGTGTGGTGATAGTATCTGTGCTCTTCTCTGGCGCAAGCGACACATATCGCGCCACAGAAAATGCATGTAGCACGAAGCCGGATGCCGACATCAGTGGTGTCGGCGTACGCGCCTCTATCTGGGGACAAATTGCAATGCTGATCTTAATCAGTAGCTCGGGCCACCTCCATAAGAAAGAGACAGCAATCAAAGAAGTCGCAGGTGGCCTGATTCTCACACATGTTTCCCTCGCCATCGCCATCATTGTGCAGATGTACAAAAAGACATTGACATCCGTCGATGCGGCGATCGGCGCAGTTATCTTGGACGCCCAAAACATCGCTCTACTCATTCCTGTCACTGCCAAACAGACCCTCGCAGCTCGATGGCAGGTGCTCATACTTATACCAGCCCAGATCCTCGGTCTAGTATTCCTGCCAGTGCTGGTGGTCAAGTTCTCCAAGGGAGGCTTCGCATCGCAAGACTGCAAGTGTCTTACTATCTTCTGGTGGTCCCGGTTAAGCGATTGTAACGCCTTCTCCGGTAACGAGCTTTCTCTCTTCTGGATCTATTACACGCTGCGTTGGATGATGTGGATCCACTCATCCTTCCATTCTTTGTACAACGCCGAGTGGTTCCACAGATCTGAGAAAGAAGGGCGCATTCCAATCTTGAACCGCGATGGTACAAAGCCAAAGACGTATTGGGAAAAGGCTATAGCTCTAGCGCGTGAACTGCGGGATTCAAATCGACAAGTAACAAAGGCTACTCTACAGGCTGGCCTGCTGTATAGACAATACTCTGCGACGATATCAGTATCGTATACGGCATACGCTCTATACTCGCTCATGTCTATGGTAGTTGCCGAAGTTATCATTGGAGAGTACAACCTCCAACCAAGCTCCAACGCCAACTCGATCGGTCAGATAATCGCCGTCGTGGTCTCGCTCGCTACTCTCCTTCGAGTCGTTTGGAGCTTCCAGAGCCTCTATAATGACGCCGAGAATAGTTCATTCCCCGACTTCATCTTCTCATTGCTTTCGCGGTCCCCTTCGAGTTGCTGCTTCGGCTCAAATGTAGAAGAGGCGAGCGAAGATCCAGCTCCGATCTTGTCGAGACCAGATGAAGAACAGCCTGGGAGGATATCAGATACCGATAGTGGACATGATGGCTCAGGAGGATCGCTACCTCCGCAAACCCCCGCACGATCTCCACAATCATCCCATCGAGCGGTTGGCCCACCTGATCAATATCCTGGGCCCAATCCTGGATCACCTCACCCAAGTAACAGCAGAAATTCCTCCGATAGCGCCAACTTGCCAAAGACGCAGCCACATTTGTCTTTGGGACAGAACGGTCGAGCACAGCGACTTCCACCGAATCGTGCAGTGCCACAGCCAAAACGAACCGACTCTTACGGGCCAGCATACCGATTCGAGTTCCGCCAGCCATTCCATCTAGACGCTGTCAAGCTGCTCTTCCTGCCTACAGTTACCCAATATCTGGAAATCCGAAGAAAGGCGAAGGCTACAGTTCCGATCAGCGAGACTATGATTCCGCCGCTAATAACGCCCCCGACACTTGATCAGCCAAGTGCCTGCATACCACCTGAACAGCTAAAACAGGACACCGGTAAGGAAGAAGCTTCTCCGCCGCGTCTGGTCGTAGAAGCTTCGACTTCCGCCGATGACGAACACCCCGTCATGACTAGCGCCAAGCCCCCAGATTCGTTGCACGGCAACAGAATGTCAGAGACGGGCGGCTTCGATTCGACTGATCAGCCAAAAAAAGGCCAGGAACTCGCAGAAGTACACCCACAATCTGGTATACGACATGATATGACCCCAGCACCGATCTCAACCCTCCCTGGACCACAGGGATACGAGCCAACCGCTGCTCAAAAGTCCGAAGAGCAACAACCTGCATCCCTGGGATTCCCAATACAGATGCCAGAGGAAGGACGCAAAGGTACACAGTCCGGTGTGCCGCAAGGTGACGTTTCTGAACACACAGAGGAGAATAATCCGCCGCCAGAGTGGCTCTTAGGCCAGGGGCGAGACTCTTTTACCAATCCAGTTCTTCCGTTTTTGAGACGCACCGATATAGGCCTGGGGTCAAAGATAGGGCACCCTGGTATCGCAGACCCGTCAGAAAGTGGCGAAGGATCACAAAACTCGGACTCTCAGTCTGAGAAGAGTCGTACATCAATCAGAAGTGTTGATCAGATCGACACAGGGCCTGACATGGACGACCCACGGACGACAGACCAGTCTGCACATTCCATATACCACAAGAGATTGCAGCTTGAGGCTCCAAAATCTTCGCTCAACGAGGTGGACGAAACTCTGCCAGAAAGGCCGATACCGAGCCGGGCGTCTCATCAATGGAATCGCGTTCTGATGGATTTAGGCATCATCCACCGCAGACAATTACCACATGGCTTGCTCGAGCGCTGGGTTGCCCGAAAGTGGCGCCGCGTAACACAGGAAGCGAAAAGAAGAAAGAAGATTCCTTATGAGCCTGACGTGCGATCCGGATGTCCCGGCATTTCGAGTTTATGTAAAAAGGGACCAACTATCTGGGAAGATTATCCCCCATTTAGGACACACTTCGAGACCCATTTAAAAGACCCCTTTTACAAAAGCCGTAACAATCTGGCGTGCATATCATGTTTAAGGTTTTATACATTCGCATTTGCCGATCCGGGTTTTTGGGATGTTGAGTCTGATACATCCACATATGCCAAGCTGGTTTTTATGGATGTTGAAGATCTCGTATGGCACATCTGGGACAAACACATGCACAAGGTGGAACGCGACCCATCATCGCCACCGCTAGCGAAAGCAGAGCAGGGCAAAGGGAAATCAGCGGAGGCTTCAAAGCTCGAAGCTAAACAGCCCATTGATGCTGAAATGGGTGAAACGGGTGGATTGGAAACCACTATCGACCGCAATGTCTTCTAGCTCCATTCATTATCTTCCAATCCTTCCAACTTTACGAGGGAATCTTACCGCGTCTGCTTCAACCCTGTTTCTCGTTATCAATACTTGCCTTATCGACCTACCTTTCTTGATCTTGCCTTTCATGCGCGCGCAAAAGCTCTGAATACACAGTCTCACGTACATGCGATGTATTCAAACATCTATAAATCCTGACATTCACGTCGTTGCTATTATCGCGGCCCCAGAATGGAGGCCAACACAGCTATCAATATAGCAACGCACACACCCCAAGTCCTTTTAATCATCATACTGCTCTCCAAAAACAAACTCCTATTTCTACACAGCCAGCGCTAGCCCAACAATCACTAAAAGCCGCAGGACGCTTGATCCCAAACCCGGTTCTGAAGAAAGGGGTATCGAGGAGGATCACAATCTGCTTGCTCGCATACTAGAACTGATTATAACGCTGGATGCCCTCATTCTTGACATCCTACGAGCAACAACGATATACATGTTCTGCATATCGCAAACGTCTCGCTTCTCGATGTATCTTCCTCCATTTGTCGCAGAACAGCAGCTGCACGGTAGAAATACGCGGCACGCGTCACTGTCTCGCACTACAACAACACCACCAACTCGATCCAGCATGCGTCAGACCCAGATGCATAGCAACGACTGTGCGTGAATCAAGTAAAGTCGGCAGGGCGAAAGACGAAAGAAGCCACCACAACACAGAAAAAGGTAAACACCTCGCACATCTTCAGATTAAAACTTAATTGCGCAAGGAACAACCCCCGCTTTGGAAAACCCTCTTCCAAACGAAAGCCAGGCTTAGCTACAAACCCCCAATCCCATCACCATCACCATCACCACTACCATTACTATCCCATAGGTAGACAGCCGGCGGTGAAGGATGTTAATCGTACAAAAACCCAGATTCCAAGTCGGAGAGGAGCTGGCGGATCTTAGCTATACTCCCCCCTCTCCAGCCTATCCCTCTCCAGCCTATCCCTCTCCGCCCTATCCCTTTCCACCAACTCATGAAACGACGCCCCAAACATTTCCATCCTCAACCTCTTCAACCTCCTAGCCTTGTCCTTCTTCGACGCGCGCTCAGCATACTAGCGCTTCCTCTTCTTTTTGCCATCATCCTCACTCGCATCCGCCGCGGCCTCCTTATCCTTCTTCGCCGCCTTCTTGTCGAGTTCATCCCAAGATTCGCCTTCACTGAATTCGTCTTCTGAACCCTCATCTGACATCTCCTCGGAAGCGTTCTCGTCGAAATCGGATTCGTCGGAGGACTCATCTGAGATGGCGAGTTCAGACTCACTAACTTCGAAGGCGGACTCCTCTTCCTCCTCGCCATCGCCTTCGTCGTCGGTTTCGTTGGAGAGGAAACTCCATCCGCCATCGGCGAAGAACTGGTGGGGGTCCGACGTCACGGTCTTCATGATGGTGGCCCAATTGAGGTTGAGGGGACCCTCTGTGAACGGGATATCGACAGAGTCCAACCAGTCTTTGACGGGGTCGAGCGACTCGACGGGAATGGTGTTGATGTGGACGGGAGGCCGGTTATAGTCCTTAAACACAACGACCATGTCGAAGTTCCTCAAACCAAACTGCACGCGTTCCAAGTGTACGATTTCGATCTCAGACAGGGTGAGGCAGGTGAAGGGGGGTTCGGTGAGTTGGACGAGGCAGTCGGTTGTGGGCTGGACGAGGACGGAGGAGCGGGAGGGGACACCGTTGAAACCCAACTCGCGGTAAGGGATGTCGACGCTGACGTTCTCGTTGCGAGCGGCGTCGGCGATCTTCTCGGCGAAGTTCTTGAATTCCTTGTCGAGAGCTGCGCGGCGGCGGCGCTCTTCTTGTTCTTGCTCGAATTCTTCTTCGTCGCCGAACTTGTGGCGCCGCTTCCGGTTGCCTGTCTCGTCGAATTGCATCTCTGTGGCTTCGCGGACGAATTGCACGTCCTTGGTCTTCTTTTTGCCCAACATTATTGGGTTCTTGAGGTGGACGTGGATGATGACGATGAGCTCGTGTTGTGAGGGTTGGAAGAAGAGGTGCTTCATGTTGCTGAACAAGACGTCGATCTTGGCTGTGCCGTTGCCGTGGACGTAGCGCAGACCGTTTTGGTGGATCTCGACACTTCCGGGGATGCGCTTGCCGTCAAGCGCGGGGCGGATGAAGATGAGGTCGAGCATGTGCGGCTTGCGGGTCTTGAGGGGGATGAGCTTGTCTTGCTCAACGACGTCTTCCATCTGCTTCTTCTCAGTCTCTCGTCGCACAACGTCCTTCTTCAGCTCTGTGATGTCCTTGGTGATCTGGTCGATGCGGTCGACATCGTGCGACTTGAAGGTCAAACTACGAATGAAGTGTGCGTTGGGGTCTTCGAATGGCTGGTCGTCTTTTCGGCCAACACCCTGACCTGGTGAGAGGAAGTTGATGCGGAGAGATGTGAAGTCCGCCTCGGGGGTGTGCGATGCGTTTTTGATGGTGTGAATGTGGAAGGGAACGGGTCGGCCCATGATCGGCAGAAGAACGGTGAGGTTCTTCTTGTCGACGACGATCTCCAAGTTGGCGACCGAGCTGGGGAACTGGTTGTCGCGCTTGTAAGATTCGAATTTCTTAAACTTCTTCTCTTCTGTGCCGTTCAGAGACTTTGCGCCCTCGCTGTACTCGGCAAGACCCTGCTCTTGCTTCTTTGCGTGCAGCTCTCTTTGATGCTGTCGCCGTTGCTCCTCCTTTTCGGCATCTTGGTTTGTTGTTCGCTCGTGGCGTGTGCGGGTCTTGGTGATGTTCGTCTGGGCGATAGCTGGGCGCTCCTTCTTGACCTTGGGCTTGGCCTCCTCCTCTTCGTCGTCGAAGAAGAACGAGACAGCGTCAAGATCTGAGGTGGTGTCCTTGGTGAAGACTGCGCAGTCGCCGGCGCTGACACGGACGGTGTCTACCAAGACGAGAGAGTAGTTCTTGCTCTTCTTGTCCTGTGGCTTGCTGTTCTCCAGGTCCGACAGCCCAGTCTGAACTACCAAAGTCATGCCGTCTTTCAGGACACGGGTGTTCTTGCCGCTCAGGAGCAGCGATGAGTCCTTGTTCTCGGTACCGATACCGTAACCGAGGTTCTTGGGGAAGTGCTTCTCCCACTCTGGCTTCTTCGACTTGAGATGTGCAAGGGCTTTGTTGTAGACGTCCTTGGCCACCACGCCGTCCTTGATCGACTTGATGACTAGGTCGTGAATCGCCAAAAGCAGCTTGTAGGCAGTCTCCTGCTCCTTGTTGGGACCGACCATGAATGTGCGACCGATCATGGCGCCGTATGTCTGGTAGCGCAGACCGAGGACGGAGATGATGACGCCCGCGTGCAGGTTGTTCTCGTCGGGTTCGGCCGCGAACTTGAGGTCGTATGAGCCGCCACTCTGGATCGTAGGCTGCAGGCACCAGTCCAGCTGCATCGAGTCGAATGTCTTGGACAGCTTCTGCTTCTCAAAGAACTTGGCGTCGTCGATCTTGTTGGAGACCTTGTCGGCGAGGGCGCGGTGGGAGATCTTCTTCTCGGAATCGAGGATGTCGGACATTTCTTCGACGAAATAGTTGGACATGAGGGCGCTCGAGGCGCGGGCGGCGTCGCGGATGGTTCGCTAAAAGGTCAGTAATGCCAGTGCGGAGATGTGAGTTCAGACTTACCAGCTCCTTCTCGTCCTTGACGGACAAGGCGGCGTTGGACATGATGGAGGCCAGATCGACCTGGTCCTCCTCCTTGAAGCCAGCCTCGTCAAAGGCAGCCTTCCACTCGTTCGCAAAGGCGTTGTTGGCGTTGTCCTTCTTCAGCACCGCCACCTTCTTGCCCGCCTTCTTCATCGTCTCGAGACATGTCTGGAACTGCTTCTTGTTCTCTTCGGCGTCCTTGCCGCGGACGAGAATCTCAACCGGCACCTTGCCACCTTTGAGTGGTTCAAGGTAGGAAGCTATCCGAATTAGCAACCATTCTCATTTTGGGTTCAACTTGGCAGACTCACCCTTCTTCTTGGTGGTGACAATCTGCAGGAGGTCGGGGGTCAGGATGAAGAGCGTCGCGGGAAACTCGTAGCCTAGCAGCCATAGCTGGGTCCCATCAGCTCACTGTCCGTTCATCACATGTCGATATGCGCAATCTTACCTGGAAGGCTGCGGGCTTCAAATAGATGCCCGGCTCACTCGCCTTGCCCACAAGGGTCGCGATCGAGCTTGCGCCCTGAAAAACAGCGTCGCCGGAGCGCTTGTCGGCCTTCCACTTGGTGACGAGGGCGTTGAGGCGCTCGTGGAATAGCGCCTTGTCGATGACAATGTCGTTCTCCGCCATAGTTGAGGATGCGCTGAAGATATCCTCCAGGCGGTTTGGCGTAGCTGCGAGGGAGAAGGTGGGAGAGAGAAGGCAGCAATGAGAAAGTCGCGAAAGGATGATGCGACGCGAGGTACGCGCTGGGGGCCCGTGCGCCTCTCAACTCCACGATCAGACTAGCGCCAACTTCACCTAGCAAAGTTCCCTACAGGTGGCATTGATAAACCCCACGTCTTCCTAGGCAACACTTTTCAACGTCACGTTTTCTTCTTGTAAATACTTTAATCATCTTTTGTTGTTGTAGACTCCACATTCTGGTCACGTCCAAAGTCACTCCCATCTTGTGACCCTCCCACGCGGCTGCCTCATCCATCTCAAAACCCTCACCACCCCACCCATGCGTCTGCAAACCTCCCCAACCACCAACACTATGCGATGACGACCGGCTCCAGTCCTCGCGCTGGAGTCTCTCTCCGAAGCGATGCCTCCAATGACACGACGACCACTACGCCCGATGCCCCGCAAGCCCCCAACAAGGCACCAGCGACGGGTGTGCAGGCCGCTGGTATGCGAGCCGTGGCTGCGAGGATGGTCGCCTTCTACTTCCGAGCACCAGTCAAAGCCTTTTTCAGGGGAAGAATAGACTACATGAGCTATGCGAGGGCGATAAACCCCCATATTGTTGCGGATGCGAAGTGGTCGTGGAGGATGACTACACCGGCCGTATTGGCGCATGCGATACGGACTGAGGGATGGGGGTTTATACCGAAGCAGGTGCTGCCACCACTGATGGCAAATACTTGGTATGCAGCCTCTCTCCCACATAATGACATTCGTACTAATATCGAGATAGTATCGGCGCCGTCCTTTATACAGCCTACCTGCACTCCCTCTCCGCCCTGCACGAACCCTCCTCCTACCAGACCAAACGCGTCTACCCGCCCCCTCCCCCATCTATAACCTTCACCGCAGGCTTCATCGGCGGCTCATGCCAGTCCGTCATCGCCGCCCCCTTCGACGCACTGCAAACCCGTTTCCGCACCGCCGACATCCTCGAAGGACGACACAAGACAATGTGGCACTACGCCGGACACAAACTTCGCTCCATCGGCGTCCAAGGCATCTTCGCGGGGTGGTCCCTCTCCTTCATGAAAGACGCATTCGGCGCCGCCGTCTTCTTCGGCACCTTCGAAACAGTAAAAAGCCAAGCCTACCTCGAGTTCGTTAGCCGCTACTACGGAAGTCGGACGCGCGACACGCTGCTCGAGAAATCCATCCCCTACCTCCAAGAAGACCACGACGACCGCCCCGTCATCCGCCCCCACTACATGCTCGAACCCATGTTCCTCCTGCTCGCCGGCGTCTCCGCATCCATCACCTCCCAACTCATCCAGCACCCCTTGACCGAAATTCAAGACGTGCATTACCGGCGTCTCGAAGCCCTGGACTTCCAAGCCCACCAGGATAACAAGCCTAGTCATATCGTCCGCCGCTACTACCACGCCTACGAGGAAACGTTTGCTCAGTGCAAGGTTTTAGCGAAAAGGGCTGGCGGGTGGAGGAAGTATCTTTACAGAGACTTCTTCATGAGCACGATTAAACAGGTTCCCAGCACGGCGGCGGGGCTTATTGTGTTTGAGATTGTGAGGCGGAAGTATAGTTTTGAGAATGAGGAGGTTATGATTATGCATGAGGACGCGAGGATTTTGCTTACCTGAAGAGTTTGGGAGCAATTCGGTGGGTGGGGCAAGTAAGAGATGGACTCAACATCCCGCATCAATCCCCGCCCGGGTGCTTGAATGGGATGTACGCGATATGGTGGTAGCACCTCCTATGTGGGACAAGACGAGTGACCTCAGATCATCTTAAAGGTGACTCGCCTTGTCTTACATAGGAGATTCCACGACCATATCGCGTACATGACATCCAAACCTCCAGGTTCGTATCTAGGAAAATGGTACAACGAGGGAGCGAAAGATTCGACCTCCACCGCCCCTCCGCCTCCCCCACCCACCCTGGTAGAGGAGGCTTCATCAACTGGTAGAGGAGGTATCGTTTCTCCCTCCCTTCCTCCCTCCCTCTTCTTGTCGTCTTAGTACTCACCACTCCGGACCATCATTTCCTCGCCCAACGCTCATGCTCAGCTTGAGTAGTAGATCCGGTCGTTTGTTCCATACGTTCTCAGAAGTGACGGGGAGTGTTCTAAGTGAATTATCCACTTGAACACTTCCTGTCACTTCTGAGTGAGTATGGGGGAACTGGCGCATCTACTCGGGCTGCGTAGTAGAATGTGGCGGGAGATTGGACTGAGAGGAGAAGGTAGTGGAAAGAGAGAAGAAGGTAGTGGAAAGAGAGAAGAGGTAGTAGAAATAATCGCCGACATCTCTTCCAACACTGCTGCTTAGCTTGAGGAGTAGATTCCGTCGTTTGCTCCATACGTTCTCGGAAGTAGCCTTTGTTTCTTCTGAGAAAGATCTTTTTCTCTTAAGAAACTTTCGCTACTTCTGAGGGGGTATGGGATTACTGGCGCATTTACTCGGGTTGGGTGGGAGATGGTGTGAAGAAAAAAGAAGATTTTGTTAGTGAGAGGAACAGTCGGCGACGATGTCCAACGCCGCTGCGTAGCTGGAGTGAACTCGATCATAGGACCGTGAGCTTGGTATAACGGCCTTATGATCGAGTGAACTCCAGCTTGGTATCGGAGTTGGATTTGGGGTTGACTGGGGACAAAAGAAGGAAAGGGGAGAGGAGGGATGTCAGGGGCGTGAAGGAATGTTTGCATATGATACCCAGATATAGTACAACAATATTTACATTCATAGACGTATATACAATAAGACAACTCGCATTACATTACCGCACTGAAACACTCGCATTGGTATCGCGAATGGCAGACTACCCACCCAATTTAGCCAACCGCTCAACCCTCTCCCTTTCCCTCTCTGCTTTCTCCCACATCTTCTGCGCTTCCTCAGCCCTTTCCGTAATTCTCCTTCCTATACCCAACATCTCCAAACCGAGTATATACCATGCGAACTTCCGGCCGAAATGCCATTCCCCACGTACAAACTGTAGCTGACCTACAAACCACCTGAGCAGCGATAGAATAGGTCAGTATTATGTAGAAGGATGGGAGGAAGGGGGGCAAGAAGGGGGGTATGTAGGAAGTAGGAGAAGGAGGACGGGTGAGAAGGAGAAAAAAGGAGAACGGATAAGAAGTGCGGGCGGTAGTGGGTAAACTTACTGCCAAAAAATCCCCCCAATAACCATCCAACACACCACCCCCAACTTCACATTCTGCCTGTCACTCAGGATGTTCCACGCTTTACTTTTGATCATATGCCCATTTGCACCACTCGTCTCATTCCCTCTATTCCCTCCATCCCCGTTCCCTCCATTCCCAGCCACAGGTAGTGTGCGCCAACATCCCACCCCCACAGTCACCGGCACCGCCGTCGTAACACCATTATCCGCCGTTAACGTCGATGTAGAAATCTGGGGACAGTCTGGGTCCCAGATTATGGGTTGTGTTGGCATGGGCATGGGTGATGTGCCGGTTGGTACTGGAGGGGGTGGGGCGAAATCGGCGGAGGGATTAGAGTTAAGGGGTGTGGTAGAGGGGAAGGCGAAGGATACACCGGATGCCAAGGAAGGGATCGTCGTTTTGGACTTGTGCGTAGATTTGGACTTGGAGGTGGAGGTCGCAGTTGGTTCTTCCTCGGCGTCGTCATCTGCGTTGGAAGTCGCGTGTTTAGTGGTCTTAGGCTTGTGGGAAGTGCTGGTGGTGGTGTCGTCGGCGGATGTGTCGACTTGGGACTCTTCGTCATCGTCAACTTTAGGCGGGGTGTCATCGGCTGCTTTGGAAGTGGGCGTAGCTTCCTCGTCGTCGTCTGCATGTCTTGTCTTTGAAGACGTTGCCTTTTGCTTGACATCTTTGGATGAAGTGACAGTTGGTGTAGCTTCGTCATCATCTTCTACGGGTTTCAGCTTGGTGGATGTCGCCTTCTCTTCGACGTCATCGGCTGCGCTGGCCGTCGGGGTGGTGTCATCATCCTCATCTGTAGGTTTCTTCTTGGTGGATGTGATCTTTTCCTCAACATCCGTAGATGTGTCGGCAGTTGGCATGCTGTCATCTTCCTCATCTGCTGCAGTCTTGGTATGTGACGCCTTGCTCTTCGTAGACGTAAGCGGATCGTCATCTCCAGCTGCCCCTTCACCAATGTCGCCTTCTTCGTCAGGTACCGTTTCGTCATCAGCCGGTAGCTCTTCTTCCTCTTCCTCGCCCCCATTCTTCGCATCACTTTCTTCATCATCGCCATCCTTATCCTCTTGCTTATGCGCAAGCTTCGTAGCAATAGCTGTTTCCTCTTCCACTACACTGGTATCAACACTAACCCTCGTAGGCCCATCATCTTCTACATCGATATTGAAAAACCCCTCGTCTTCCTGCTCAGGCTCTTCACCAGGCCCACTGAAGCTTCTCGAATGAATGACTTTGGTGGTAGTCGCGGGGTACCACATGCGCCAGAGTAGGGAAGGTGGTTTCAGCCTACCGATCGCCGCGTTACTCGACGCCGTGGTGGAAGCTATAGCGGTAGAGACGGCACCCTTCCAGCTATAGTCAGAAGTATATGTCGTGCTGTTATCTGTGGAGTGAGGATTCGTTTCAGCTCTGATACCTATCAAAGCCGGCGTCGGCGCTATTAGTATTCCACGTCGCAAAGCTCCGTTTTCAGAGTCGGTAGTCTTTATCGAAGTCTGATCAGCAATGTGCGCGCTCGAAGGTGGGTCTGGAGCAGTCTCCACAAAGCTCTTTATATACGAGTAAAAGGAGTTTATGCTTGCTTCGGTGAACGGCTCGTCCGTAGTTGTGCTAACCGGAACCGCGGCTGGTGTGGCCTTGGACGTCGTAGATGTGTCTAGGTCAGCAGGGTTTGCAGGGTCTGCAGCTGGACCCCCATACTCCCGGACTGATGTTGCAGATTCGGGTATTTCCTCAGTCTCAGTAGCCTCAGAAATTTTTGACTTTGCCTTGGTCAAAGGTGAGGCGCTCTCTTCGGGTTCAGAAGGGTCGGCGTTCGCAGCTTTTGACACCGTTAGTGTGCCTGAAGCTTCGACCGTCTTCGACAAATCTTCGTCGGCTCCGCTCGCTGTAGATTTGGTCTTGTGCTTGCTAGACACATCAGTTGCTGCTTCCGAAGTATCCAAGTCACTGTTCAAAGCTGTTATAGACGTGGACTTGTGCTTTGAAGACTTTGTTGCCTCAGACCCACTGCTGTTGTCGTCCGCTTCGGAGGTCCGGAACACAGTCTCATCTGTACCCTCATTTGGGGTAGTAGATCCTGACTCAGAGGGGGTAGTTTCTGTCGGTACACGTTTTGTAGACTTCGAAGTCTCGATCTCATGAGTAATATCGAAGGTGTTCAAAGATGTGGTCTTGCCGGTCGAGGTCGCGGATGTTGCTGAAGCCGAGTCATCAGTGTCAGTCTCCGAAGCGGTCACTACCGTAGACGCGTGCTTAGATGGCTTCGACACACTCTCCGACGTTGTCTCACTGGGTGAGACCTTAGAAGTCTTCCCTTCCGATGCCGAGGCTGTTGCTGTTACCGTCAAGCTTCCAGAACCTTTGCCACTCATTGGATTATCGACACCCTCCGCGTTCTTGTAATGGAGGCAGAAGCTATCAGCCGCGTCTCGGTGAATAGGTATAGCCACGACCTTTGTCGAATTCCGAACAGCTAGTTGTAGTTCTCCTTTTGGCCCGCCCTCCGAGTCCAGCTCCACCTCGCTTTTGCAGAACGCAGAGACTGTGCTGTTGGACATGAAAACTGAAATGTAGCCTTCGGATGCGAGGTCAATCTTGATATGGTAGAGGTCGGTGCTCCTTTTATCGATGGTTATCGTTCCGGAATGAAGAGCCTCTTCGCGTTTGGTGTTATCGTCGAAATGTACGAATCCGACTTGCCTCGCGTTGAAACTCACAGGCACGCCAGTAACGGGTAGCTGGGTAATCGTAGGCGCCTGTCCACTTGCTCCCCTCGGCCAAAGGAATGCTGTTGCCATGGATGTCGCGGTGTCGTGGTCCACATCCTCGGAAACCTGCCCATCAGAGATCGATAAAGAGGAGCCAGACACCACGCTTCCACCCCTAGCCTCGTGATCCTTGAAGCTTGTGGATAGTCTACGCACTTCCGTGTGATAGATGGTCTTTGTTATCGTATGTGTTGCACGCTCGCTGCGTCTGATAGGAGCTGCTAAAGCGAAATCGAAAGCCAGAGCATGCGTGCTCAGGGACAAGGTCAGTATGCTAACAAGGAGTTTCATATTGATGCCGCGCTGCGGTAGTATGCAGAGAGAAGTAAAAGAAGAGAACAAGGGCGAAATTAGTGCCGCAACTATAGTGGTGATGCATTTGCATTGACAAATGTGAGCTCTGTCGTTAAATACCTATCTTGAAGCGCCCGGCGCCCTGGAATGAAGTTGGTAAACATCAATCGACCCTGCAAACACAGCTGTGAAGTCAAAAAGCGATATCGCACGTAATGACAATACCATTGACCGCCCATGTCAAGCGCATACTTCATGTGTTGGTGGAATGTCAATGTCGCATTGAGTGCAAGCTCGTCACAGTAACAGTGGCGTGCTTCGCAGTCGTAGCCGGAACGTATCACGCATAATTTCAGAGCTTGAATTAGCGCGGCATCTGGTGTTGTTCTTCATGACGTGATTCGAAGGTTCTGCGCGTTGAAGAGGTGGTGCAGGATGGAGTGACGAGGAAGCCGCGCGCCGAAGCCGAGCAGCTCGGCTTAGTAAGCCAGCACGGCACGTTCCGAGGTCACGCACCGTTATCCGAACATCAACCACCATTTCCGTCTTTCGAGCATCACAATAGAGCCGCGTCTATCAGCCGCGCAACGGAAACAACCACTATGTGATGTAGCTGACAAACCAGCGGCTTCATTCAAGCTGTTCCGATGGATCTATGAAACAGTCAAACTCCAGTCAGGCACCAATGAACCCCTCAGTTCATTCCGACACAAGTGCCGAGATAGCTACCTGCGGTACGCGGTGATGCATCATATAACCACAGCGCCATGCTCCTCCAACGTCTCTCTCCGTCCCGCCATCTTCACTTCTTGAACCGTTCTTCTCCACACTTGTCTAGACGCACCATGTCTTCCCTCCCCATCAAGCTCGCCGTCCTCGATGACTACCATAACATATCCGCCCAGCACTTCTCTCACATCGACCCTTCAAAAGTCGAAACAACCGTATTCACCGACACATTACCGTCGTACGCGCACCCGAAAACATCCGATGCCGACCGCAAAGCCCTCGTCGACCGCCTTAAACCCTTCTCCGCTCTCTCCACTATGCGCGAGCGCACTCCTTTCCCGGGCGAATTGCTCCGTCAATTGCCGAACCTCAAAGTCATATTTGCGACGGGCGGCAACTTCCAGAGTTGGGATCTGGATACAATGAAGGATATGGGCATTACGGTGTGCGCCGCGCCTGGCAAGGGCAGGACGGATGGGAAGGGTAGTGGCACGTCTCCGCGGTCGCTGCCGGTTAAGCAGGGGGGCGGGCATCCGACTACACAACATGTTTGGGCGCTTATACTAGGGCTTGCGCGGAATGTTGCTGCGGATGATGCTCTTGTTAAGGGTAAGGGTGTGCCGGTTGGATGGCAGACGGAGCTCGCGATGGGGTTGCAAGGGAAGACATTGGGATTAGTCGGCCTAGGAAGGATCGGTGCACATGTCGCGAGGGTTGGCGTTCTCGCTTTCGGCATGAAAGTCGTGTGCTGGAGCGCGAACCTGACGCAAGAGAAGGCCGACAAGCTCGCCGAAGAGTGCGGGCTACCTGTGACAGGTGGTGGCATGACCGAAGCGAACGAGAAGACATTCAAAGTCGTTACCAAACAACAGCTCTTCACATCTTCCGATGTAGTAAGTCTGCACTACGTCCTCAGCGAACGCTCACGCGGTATCATCGGCGCACAGGAGCTGGGGTGGATGAAACCAACCGGCCTCCTGATCAATACTTCGCGTGGCCCGCTTGTCGATGAAGCTGCGTTACTGGACACGCTCCGACAGGGACGCATACGTGGCGCGGCTCTCGACGTGTTTGAGATCGAGCCTCTTCCCGCCGATAGCCCATGGCGGAGCGAAGACTGGGATTTCAAAGGCAAGAGCAGGGTGTTACTCACGCCACACATGGGGTATGTTGAAGAAGGTACTTTGACAACCTGGTATGAAGAGACAGCAGAAAACCTAGAGAGGCTGATAGAAGGAAAAGAGCTATTACATCGAATAATCTAACCCAGTCTCAGTTCTACTGGAATCCCCTTCCTCTGCTCTTCCGTCAGTTCTATCCCAAAGATCTCTTCCAAAGCAGCAATACGCTCCTCCTCCGTCGCACAATCCCGTACAATCTCGCGATCAAGCCCAATACTCTGTTTAACCCCGCCTTCAAAAAGCGTCACACTGCCCACGATCCTCTCTCCAGCATCGTCCATGAGCATCTTCGTACTAGTGACATATTTCGTGAAAAAGGAACTCGGATTCGTAGACGTAAACCAAGACATGATTTCGTAATCCTGTGGCAAAAACTCCGTCTCCGTAAAACAATACACCGGCGTCCATTTCTTCTCACCCTCACCCCCGTCGCTCCCCGGATTATAGCAAACATCGTAACACCACAATTCATTCGAATGGTCTCCATACGACTCCGCAATAGCGCGTCGCTGGACGCGTATGAGCCTTGGAGCTATACTCGTCGTCTCAAATCCATCTTGCAGCGGATACGCCAGATTGGGTCCCATGGCCCCCATGCCAACGTCGGCGACGTACCAGCCCCCGTCATCGAATCTTGCCAGATTCAGCATGTGGTTCCAGCCATCGTATGTGGACGCTTGCTGCCGACGCACCTCGGGGTAAGGGCTCATGGCCCGCGACACGCGGCCGCCGCAGTTGCGCACATGGAACCCGAGGGAGCGCAGAACGGTGCCGAAGAAGGTGTTGTTTTCCATGCAGCGGCCGCCGCGGCGCTGGGTGACTATCTTGGTGTATAGGGCTTGTGGGTTGAGTGTGATGGTTTTGTGGGGGGAGTAGTGGAGCTCGAGGTTTTCGAAGGGGATGTGGCTGGTATGGTGTCTCATCAGAGCCTGCAAAAACGGAAGGCCATGCTCTTTGGTGTTGGCTAGCGTCTTGTCTGACAGTACAGGCGTATCCAAATACTTTTGGGGGAGACGGATGCGCTGGAAGTAGGAGTGTAGTTCGGAAGTGCTGTATCGTGGCTGCGAGTCACCTAGTGGGAGCTGCGTCAGACGAGAGGGCACTGGAGTGTCTGGCATATTGTCGAGGGCCGTGGGTTGACCGAGAATGGCGAGTGTTGGCTTGGGTTGGAGTAGAATGTCGGCAGTGCATTCAGGCGCCTGTTATTTGACCGATTTCGTAACCAGAAGCGGGAGATGCACCTCGAGCGTAATTTCTAGTCGCAGAGTCTAGCGAACTCATTACCAACTGTTCGCGATCTGTCTTGCCCCGCACTTACTGCGGGCTAGCGGGTCGCACCGCGGAACACGCGGGTTTGACGCGGCTACGCCCGGTCAACTTGTTCGCATGACAAGTCGGTCTTTCGCATTCTCGACAAGGCTTCGTCTACGTCACCCTGCACGTCGTGAAACCAAAGCCAATCAAATCGACCTTGCTGAAGGCGAGGCAAGATCTTGCTCATATCGTCCCCTGCTTCTTCGTGTTGGAAGAATAGCATACGGGCAACCTCAGCTGCCTGCTCCAGCTGCTTCTGGGCGCGTGGCCTTCGTAATGAGTCGTATGCGCTGAGACCAGCGACGATGTTTGCTTCGCTGTTTGCTTCTTGTCTCGATGATTTGACAAGCTCTGCCAATATACTGGAAAGAACCAGAGCGTCCTCGACGCCTTGAGCAGCGCCCGCTGCCTGAAATGGCAATGACGCATGTGCGCTATCACCTAGAAGAGCCACACGGCCTCGGTAGTATGTCGAAGTTCTTAGGTGGTGGAAGAAGCCCCATCGGATTGGATTTGCCTTGGCCAAAAGTTGGCGGAAGCGGTCGTCGACGTCTGGGCCCTCGAAGTCGGCCATCATGGCTTCATGTGAGACCTTTTCTGTCACAGCCTTGTCCTGGTCCCAGCCTTGCTCATCTGTGACACACAAAAGGTAGTTGAACTCCTGCAAGTGATAGCGATAAGTACGGGAACCTTTCTTTGGTCTTGAACATGGGTACTGACTGACCTTTCCCTCCGATATACGGTACGTTACTGCGCTGCGCTTATGGCCAAAATAAAACTTGGCTACGTCGGTCAAATCTCCCAGAATAGCTTCGGCATCAGCCATTGGAATGACGGCACGGTAGCAATACGCATCAGCGTAGACTGGCGCTACTTGGTCCGGAAATTCCGGCTTCAGGACATGCTCGCGGACTGTGCTCTTGATGCCGTCGGCGCCAGCAAGAATGCTCGCTTCTGAGACTTCTCCATCGGCAAAAGTAAGGAGAAGTTTGGATGGCAGCTGTTCAATGCTGACGAGGCGCTTGTTAAACTTGACATTTTGTCGTGGTATGAAGCTGGTCATGATGTCAAGCAGCGTCTTGCGATGCGCCTAGTGCCAATTAGCGATACTCGTGTAAATAGCGATGAGTTGGAGCACAAACAGACTTGCGCTCGAAATCAGGATGGCCCCACGCCGACTTGCCATACCATGCTTGATCTCTGCCTGCAATAGCAGGTTAACAATAGGCACAGCAAGAAGCGATGTGGCAAAGAAGAGGTCCATACCCAAACCCTCACCAAGAAGCATGCCCTCAAAAAAGATGTCTTGTTTGTCGGCACCCTTGTTCCCTACGCAAATCCTCTCATACAAGGCACGGAATCCAGGCTCGATCAGATCCATGGCTCGCATGCCATTTGGCGCAAAACCGATACCAGCACTTGGATCAAGTAAGCAAAGGAAACCAAGGTGAGAGGCGTAGTGATGAGAACATACCCTACAGCGGAAAACTCCTTGGCGTCCTCGTAGAGGGTAAAGGGAACACATTTGTTGTGCAGCGCCATGGCCAGGGCCAGGCCACCAATACCCGCGCCTAGATGGCTTGTTAGTCATATGGGATAGATGATGGGCTGGTGTGCAGATATGCATACCGACAATGGCAACGTGAAAGTCGCTGTTCATGTTTCTGGCCATGGTGTACAGGATGATGTTTGTGCTACGACTTTAGCGCAACGATGACGCACGGTTGGGAAGAGCGACGGACAGGCGATGCAAGAATGCAGTAGGTAGGCCGCTGGGTGTATCGAGGAACTCATCACTTGGGAGGTGTCGTGATGCGTGGTGACCCCGTTGTGTCGAGGCGTGACTAGATGAATGTGACGTGCCGCGTTTACCCCGGGTTATCTGGCACTAGGTAGGCGCTACCATGCCCCGGACGGGAATAACCGGACACGTGATATCCCGTCTATGGATCATAAAGCGGCATGTCTAGACGTTTCTCACCGTTGCTATCTCCCTCACCACCACCATGGCCACGCCGGATTCGGAGTCGGCCGCGGACACGGCCGCATCGACTAACAAACGCCGGCGCATTGATTTCGCATGCAACGCCTGCCGTGTGCGTGAGTCGAGATGCGATGGACGGCGCCCCTCGTGCTCGTCCTTTTTTCGACGACTTTGATTTGCGAATTTCTTCATGTATGGATCTCGTTGGGGTCGCAAAGGTTGTGACTGGCTCGTTATCTCTATGCGTCATAGCACAACCAGGGTAGCGTGACGCGCTAGAATCATACCCGACCATGGAGACCTTCCACCCAGCAGATTTTCGTGTATATATAGCGAGCCCCATGCAAAATTGAAACTTGCAGATCACAACAGCACTCCAGAACAACTTGCCCACCCAAATCTAACACAAGCCTTTCCTTGTGTCGCTTCCACAAAGAACCACTATGTCGACTCCAACGCAGACCAGCACTGGCTTTACGCCTCCTCGACCAAAGCGGACGGTACTCGCGGGCGCCGAATTCGCGACCCACCACCACCGCGCCCGACGCCTAAATCACCATCGTACGCCCAGATCAAAGAACTCTGCGCCATCTGGAAGTTCAAAGACTGGAGGGAGCTGCCCGCCGAGCACTTCGACCGTGCCGAAACATACTTCTATGACACCAGCACCGGACCTTGGCATAGCGAGGCCAGCCGGAGGTGGCTCTTAAATTGCACCCTGTTGACGGCAATTGAAAATGTCATTGCCGCGCTGGGATTCCCAGGCATGGGCACTGCCTTCGGGACGAAGTACACATTCACGGCGCACTACACGAATGATGATAGGATTCCGGTGCTGCCGGAGCGGCTCCACGAAATAGTGATGGTCGAAAAGAGTTCTCTGGACGATTATACACCAGAGTGAAGCATGGCAATGGCAGGACGACCACATCGAATCAGCGAACCGGATATAGAGAGGTTATGATATGGGCTGCCGACTACATGGCTGGTGCTATCTCACGATTGAACTGGAATTCGGGCCGTTGAAGAAGACATTGCATCTCTGTCCCGAGGTCTCATAATCTCTCTACCATTTCGGAACGCGCGACGACCGCAGCGACCACATACAGGACACCCATCGCAACACTTCCAACCCCAAGATGAAAGACTCGATCATCCACGCCACTGCCCCGACCGTCCATGGCGCCGTGCGAGCCACAAGTCGACTCAAGCACCGCGCCGTCCTCCAACTCGGTCACCACCAGCAAGGTCACCAAGACCCAAGATCGCAACCGCAATCGCATCTTTGGCCTCAACAGCAAGGATGAGAAGAAGGCCGCCAAGATCAATCGAGGGCAAGGGCAAGGCGAAGGCATCCGGCCGGGACACAAGCAGCGCATCCGACCAAGCCACGAGCACCACATCCGGCAATGGCAAGGAGCCAGAGAGGCGGTCTAAGAATGGGACCGAGGCCGTTGAGACGATAGTTTGAAAGCACCCAGATCCAACCTTACTGAGAACAATGAGAATTCGGGAACCGACATTTCGACAAGGAACGCAATGAATCTCGGCTTGGCAACTACAAGCATCCTGATACTGTGCTAGTGTATGCAAATATCTACTTCAGAACTATACATCGTACTCGTAATGCTCTTTCTGCTCACCACTCATCACATGTCGTCCTCTGACTTTCGTCCTCCTCAGAGGCAACCTCCAAGCGGAGCCCCAGCAGACGCGCGTCCAGAAAGTATGCGTCTAGACACAAGAACATACTTGTGTTTTCCAGAATGCTCTCATGCGGCGATCGAATATGTAACCCCAATGGGATCTTTACAGAATTTTCCATGGCATATACTAATGCCCCCGAGTCGCCAGCGACGCCAAACGGCATGCCATCGAACCATTGGACCATGCCGACCCATCTGTGTATGTCAAGGTCGGTGAGATTCTTGCACTCAGCGAGTAGATCTTGCTCGTACTCCGTCCCGAAACCCCCTTCCATGGTGGGTCGTCCTGGTTGTGGCTTGTGGTTATATGATGGGAAGCGCCATCGGATCTTGTTGAAACGGCGTAGTTTTGTCTGGCTGAAAATTCCATCCACCTCGTGCAGCGAAGAAGTCGAAGAGGTCTGGAGCCTACATCAAGGTGGAAATATGCAAAGTATATGACCCAACGTCTATGTAGGCTCCAGGGTGTTCAGGTTTTCCGCTCCCCTCTGGTCGGTGATCGTGTCACCCAGACGGATGCGATCCGAGGTGGGAGCGGTACCCTCGGGTGTGTATGTCATCTTGAGATCGGGGACTATCTTGACGAACGGAATCTGTAGCCAACTTGGCAGTTTGACTATCGACTTTACGGATGCTGCGGCGACGTGGGGGACCACTTCCCCGGCTTTTCGGGGGAGACAAGGCGCTGCGTTATGTTCTTGACATCGATGCGGACAGTAGCGGACTCCATAGTAGTAGTGAAAGGGACGATGGATAAACTTCGCGTGACTATAGCAGGCAGGTTAACATTGTCATGGATAGAATGATTCTTGATTGTGACAAATACCCAAAGAAATGCAATGTTTGCAGAAGTCGAGAAAAGAGAATATGCGACGGTAGGAAATTATCGCGAGTTGTTGAATCTGGACGGGGTTCACTGGTGAACATGCGTGCGTAGGCGCAAGTGACTGCTGCGTCCGTTTGGTCTCGGAACGACGCTTGGAAATTCCAGTCCGCTATAGCGGCTTTGGGGTCCGCGAGAGTTGCCTCAGTCTGTACCACGGGAGCATCGTATTTGTTTGCCCATGGCCTATTACTGGGATCGTTCTCGACCGGGAAGATAATCGGGGACGGATAGTCTTCGTCCTTAGGCCTCTTGCCAGAGCCTTCCGGCTGTTTCTCGGAGGATGCGACGCGCTTGCTTGGAGATGATGTGGACATATTTGTAGTGTTGTATCGAGTTTTGGTACGAAGAGTTCTGCAAGGGGAAAAGGGGTGCTGTGTTGGGAAATGGCGTGGCGTGGTCAATCTGGTGCGATGTTAGAGGCAAGGATTTCTGAGGGTCGCTACCGCACCAAGTATTCGCTCTTCTCTTACACGGTTCCTGATCAGAACTGGGTACCGCCTGCAAGAACGTGTCCAGCTGTTATCGCCATAGAAAGATGTTGTATGTAAAAGGCGGTAGAACATCATGTGCGATGTGATGTATTTGCGTGAAATCGACCTCCGGTGAAGATCAATTTGGCGGCGATGGCGACGACGTTGGCCTCTTGGTCTTCCTACGACTTCGAGAAATTCCATTGCGCTATCGCAAGCTTGAGGTCGTCGATGCTCATGTTATGGCGCGGGGGTTGCCGTTGTGTTTCTACATCAGAAATGTTAACAAGAAGGGACACTGAGACAGATGCCTTCGCTGGTACGTACCCGAAGTAAGACACCTGGGTGATGTTTGACGGAGGCGGTAGAATAGTACGTGCGTGGTGAGGTAACGATGGGCTGCAATAAACACATCGTGTTCGGGTACGATGTATGTTGGTTGACCTCAATCAGAACTTGTCGATGGTGCGATGTAGAAGGTTGCGCGAGGGAGGGAGGGTAAATTCAACATCAACATGGCAAGAACACGGTCATCAACTGGGAGGAAGTACATTCGGCGGCGGGGCAAGTACACCCCAACCCTTTCGTATTCGGCATAACTAGGCAATGGCTATCTAGTTGTTCTCCATAACACCGCCGTAGTCCCCAACACAGCTGTGATATCGCGCGTAGGGTATATTCAATCGGCAAAGATGTCAACTTCGTCGTCGTCGTCGTCGTCGCCTTCCCCTTCATAATCGCTGTTTAAAAGTGCGGCCATAAACGCCGCGTCGTGCTCATTCATTTTCGGGACTGCAATAGCACTTGACTGCTTCCTCCGATCATTCGGAGGTCCACCGTGTACCGGAAGGCTCGCATAGCCCACGATAGCGTCGGCGAAGCGCTCGTGGTGGCGGAAGCCGCGCCATTTGGCATAGCAACGTTGCTATTGGTGTCAGTATACCGAATTCATAGTAGTGGTGTGTCTAGAACTTACAGCTGGAGTCATCCAGGCAAGCGCCTCGTCGTCGTCTTCAAGCGTAGAAGGATCAGCGTAGCGCATCCTGAGCGTCTGCTCGCAAGCGAAGACATACTTGGCGCGGAACATGTCTCTCACAGCTTGCAACTTGACCTTGACCTCTGCGTTACCGAATCCAAGATTGTAGATCTTGTCCCAAAGGATCGATTTGCCGACGTCTCCCCACATCGCGGCCGCCATACGTTCCGGGTCCTTGTCGAAGTCGCCCTTCCAAAGGGCTTCGAGCTCACCCGGGGTGAGGTCTTCGACGGCCTTGTCAGCATTCGCAGCCTGTTCCTTCCACTCGCAGATGACCATGGCTACCCTGGGATAGATGAAGTCGCTCATGACCTCGGCCTGGAACTCCGACTGATAGTCCCTCGTCCGCTTTCTGGCACGAGCGAACTCATCGGACGACTTATCGCTGATACCGCAACCAGCGAGCAGAGCGATGGCGTCATCATCAGTGAGCTCGTGCTTCAAGATGTAGACGATCTTGGCGGCAGGCTTCAAGAACAAGCTCAGCATCATCGTGCCCTTGAGCGGCGGCGAGGTACCAAGGAAGGGCTTCAGCCAATCGGCTTCGCTTGCCCAATCGATGCTGTTTGGCTGGAAGCTGCCATAGCTGCTTCGTGTCTTCGCGTAGTTGCCGGCGACACGGCCGCGGTTTCGCACGATGGTCTTGGTGACTTTTCCGGTGTCGGTTCGATCGGAGGCTTCACCTTGCGAGGCGGAGGCGGCGGGCGCGTGGCGAGCTCGGACGAGCTTGGCTGCTTCGAAGATACTGTGTGCGACCATGTTGATGCGACAGGCGAAGTGGCGACAATAATATCAAGCGATGTGTGAGAACGAAGAGAAAGAGTAGTTATTGGTCGGAGTCGATACTTTATACTACCTAGCGTAGTGGGGTTTTCGAGACTGGGTTCAAGGTGAGAGCGAACTCGCGGTGACGCTTTTTCCCCTGCCTTCACCTCGCCCTACAACGACTAGTCGCCGCCACGTTGACCGCAATCTGCTCTTACATTGTTCGCCGAGGGCTCTTCCTCTTCTGTAAGCCGCGTTGCATGCCCGCACTTTTCCTCCTCGGCGTTTGGGTAGCCGCATCCTGGGGTAGAGGCTCACACATCTGCTCGAGAGAAGCAAACATCTCAGGCTTGAGGATCCACTCCCCCGACTCTTCGTCCTGCACATAAGGCTCTTGCAAAATCCACTCCCGCCACTTCTTCATAACCTTGACTACATGCGCTTGACTGGCTTCAAACCATTCTTTGTGCAGCTTACCGCAGCCTTCACACTGCCTTCGCAGTCTACATCCCTTCAGCTCAGCGTGTATGAGCTGCTCGACGCGATGGACATGCGGCATCACCACCTGACTCTCCACACTGGAGTGATAGTCGTGCTGGTGCTTGCACTTTGAATTCCAACTCTTGAGTCGCTTGGCTAAATTCTTGGTGTGCCCGATCTTCACCATGCCAAAGAAGGCCTTGTCCCAGAAGAGGTAAACGTAACCCGGAGTCAAATCTTTGGTACCTAATGGAGAGGCGGCCTTCTCGTGAAGAGCCGAAAAAACGGAGAGCCCCCTGGTCTTCTTCGGTTCATAAGTCCTAAAGCCTGATGAGGGGGAGAAGCGGGCGTTTGTCTCAACCGTTGGCAACTTGGACATTGGCTTTAATTCCCGCCTGGGCTGTGTAGGTGGCTTGGGTTTCGTCGCAATGATGGCAGCTCGAGCAGCGTGATCGTTGGGAGCGTCTATGTCACTGATCGTGTTGACCCATTGCATAAGCGTGGATTGGTCTAGTGTGGTCATGCGTGTCGTGCCTTCAAGCTTGCTGCGCAGTTGCGATAGCCTGGATCCAGCCTTGAGTTGTCTCAACGCCGCATGTTGATGCCTGATGCACATGACTGACTGCACGATCACCTCGATATTGCGAAGCATACCGCAGTAGTCCTCTTGTCTGTTACACTTCGAGACATTCTTTACTGCGCTAATAGCGTCGATAACCGACCCCCTAGGCTTTGCCATGGAACTGCATCGTGTAGATGGGCTTGTTACGAGGGACGCGGGGCAGTAGCCCGGAGCGCTGGCCAGTCTTGCGTGAAGGTCGTGTGGGACGAGTTGTTCTAGTAGCTTCGAGAACTTGCTGTCCAAAGGCGGATGGATGCGAGCTTGGGAAGACGTAACGATGGTTGTCTCTTCACGAATAGCAGTATGTATAGCTGAAGCGATTGGTGTGGTGGAGGCTGTCTTGGAACGTGTTCGTGTACTGATACTGGTATTCTGCGTGAACACGAACGTGGGTTTGCTGTTGAATTTGACGGTAGCAGCTGCGACGCTTGCCTTGGAGACTGTGATGCGCAAGTCAGATGTGATCGCTATCAGGTTCAGGATGTCTCGACGTACTCTCTTCAAGCACCAAAGTGACGCCTCGGAACAACTTCGGTTGGAAAGGGTCATGCTGTGCCGCTGTCTCTTTTTCCTGGAAGAAGGGCTGCGGAATCGCTGGAGTCACTCCAACGCCGAAAAACGGCTTGGGAATTGGGGTGAAAAGCAGCTTCTTAGAAGAATCAGGGGGTGTTGCAGGTGTGAAAGGCTTCAGGATACTTCGTGGAGAAGCGCTGGTCGTCCGCTTGGTGGGCGTCTCGGGTAAATCCCACATGTCGTTGAACCCTGCCGGAGACGACGTAGTCGATACTGTCGATGCTGGTGACACCCAGGAGACCTTGTTAGGGTCTAGTAAGGATAGCACACCGCGGCTACTCTTCTCTGAGACCGGTGTGGGTAGGAACGTAGCGCAGGGCTTCTGGGCTGTATCATACTCAGACTTGGGTGTCGGCAGACCGCCTAGTTGGATGCTAAGATCTTCAGTAGCGAATGTCATGATGATAGCTCTGAGAAGACACTGGGTGGCGTGATCGATGGGAAAATGCAAGAATTAATAGATGAAGTGGATGAGATGGATGGGTCGTTTGGTGCCAGCAGAAGCTGAGTCCATGCCAGTATATATCCTCAGCCTCGCGGAGCCAAGTGTATTGCCTGAGACCACCACACCTACCCATCTCGCTGAAACCTTTGGTGTACTGCGATGTCAGCCTCAGTCGTTGCAGTGACATGATAGCACAAGCGCATGGGCTGCGGCTACGTCCATCCGCGTAGACATATTGCCATGATGGGCAGGTGTAACCGCCTCCCAAACATCCACGAATGACTCGAGGACAAGACGGATTCGCAACCATGAGGCTTGTGAGTTTTGGATCTTTGGTGGCTGCATGACCCGTGCCGCAGAGCCGCAGGTGGTTGCCTTGCTCAGCCTACCACAGCCACGGGGTGTGAGGGCTCATCGTTAACGATCCTCCGATGAGACTACATCTAGAACTCAGTCTCTTCGGCGATGAAATCAGCCGTTGAAAGCAGGGTTGGCGCCAGTGATCGAAAGACCGGAAAATGGACCAAGGACCTCGGATTGCATCTTCTCGCAATAACGTGGGTAGCATTTTGGCCCCAAGTGGCCCCAAGGAGAAACGACGCTTCGAAACCTCTCGTGTAATATGTCGATGAGAGAACTGTAATAATACCAGTATGCACACGCCATCTCAAGCTAGTATCGTCTTGAAGGTATTCCTACCATTTGCCGTCTTTCAGCCAAGACGTGGGGTTTGAAACAAACGTTGTGATCTTGCCGTGGACCGTGCTGGAGAGCGCGCCGTCGGCGAACCTCACACAGGCGATACACATCAAGATAATGCAGATTGAGCGGCATATGAAGCATCGGTAGGCATGCTGACAGATTTTCTGAAACAAAGATAGATGCAGTGGAGTCCGTGAGTACGTCGCGTTGAGTGAAAGCGAAAGCGAAGGGGATAGAGGTTTGTTGTTTTCGGGGGCGCGTCGTTGGCTCGTGCGGGGCGCCACGTGGGAAGGCAACCGCCGCCCGCAGGCGAACCGGCTGTCTGCGGCCGATACCGTAGCTACTGTGTAATTCTCGAGCGTCAAGGCTATCGTCGCGACACTACCAAGCCTCGAAAGACAAGTATTGCTCTCGTTTCACACCAACCGAACCAGCGATTTCTCCGGTGCCGATGTCAAGTGTCGAGTAGTCCAACCAAGCCCGATCCTTCTCCAACGTTCCTCTCCTGCGACTTGTGGGGCCGGTACGACGATGAGGAGATATGTGATGTATAGGCCCCGATCGAAGAACCCTGTCCCACGACCTATCTGCAGCTTCCTTCTGATGACCACCCCCGCGCAGGATGTCATACCGTCGTGATTCCCTTCTGTCGCATCCAGAACCCCTCTGCCGAGTCTCTCGCGACCAGCACCATCCAGAACGATACAGTTCCTAGAGGCGGGCTGGGAGTGTATTGATATCCGGTAAAAGTAGGCTTTGACTACCAACATGGTAGGGGTGTTGTCTCTCGTAGCTGGATCGGGAAAGATTGTTTGGGTAAGTTCAAAGTCTGTTGACCATGTTCCAGTAATATTGCCTAGCGCTTTGAACCGAACAGCAAGATCTGTAGAGATCCAAGACCAGGACGGTTCCATGCATGGATCATTGGTGATTTCCGTATCCTCGTGCAGGTAGTCTTGTTCGACAGGGCAGTACCAGAGCAGCTCACTTGCCAAGTTCTCAATCCACATGCCTGCAACGTAAGTATAGCCCGTGTTTCTTCGGTACATGCTCGCAAGTCCCGACAAAGCAGGTAGTTTGTCTGAACGGTAGGTCAAGCGACAACGGGAATACTCCGAGACTATTATTTGCCAGTCTGAGGGTAAAGAGACTGGGAACGAGGGATTGTCGTCGAGTGGCCGAACGAGTTGGATCTTCACTTGAGGGCATTCGTAACTTTCGTATCGATATGGAGTTGGTTTGTGCGGGACGATACGATGATTTCCTTCCCTAGCTGAGTGGGCAAGACATTCCCAAAACATCTCCCCGTCGCTGTAGAACAAGAGCCTGGGGGACAAGAGTCGTTCTTGCAGTGCCCATGCCCTTCGACAGAGCGGTGCGGTCTTGAAAACTTGCGCTCTTGTTTTCTCTAGGCTGTGGATGTTGTTCGCCAGTTGAGTCGCTGCTGATGTAAGGCTTTGTCGACGGACTAGCATTCCATGACTGCAGTCTGGAGAACTAAGGGCATATAGTGTAAGGTATGATAGTCGGTAGACGTTGCCCATGACGGCTGCTTCTTTTGCCCAGTCATCTTTTGAGTCTTGAAGTATGCAAAGGCTGTCTATCCAGAGATACTGTATCCCTAACTTCCGAGTTACGGTGACTGCATCCCGGTAGAGATCAGGAAGAGATGCCATTGGTATACCTATACATCTCTGCTCGAGTGTGTCCGTCGTTGTGGTTAGTGGCTGTTTGCCTCCCCAGCAGTGACTCAGCGTCATGTAAGGAGCATGGTGACCATGTGAGATGTACAGATATGGCTGCTCTATACTCACGTCGATCACCCGAGTTGGTAGCATTGCCTGGTCGCCTTGATAACAGCTGTGGTTCATATCGCACTTTCCGAGCCACTCTTTGACCAAGCCGAAACTAGATTCCGAGGACGGATCCGGGACGATCTCACGAGCATGTGATCCGTAAATGTATGCGATATAGCCTGATGTGAAAGATTAGCGCTGGTTAAATGCTGATGCCCTTGATGTGCTTGCCGTACTCTTGCCTCTTAGATGATCCAGGAATCCGTCTCCAGTCTCTGTCCGCTCAGCAAACCATAACAAGAGGGAGTGTGAAGGAAGCTGCTCAGGCCGATCAAGCGCCGGAGGGTTTTCACGATCGGCTTGAGACTGTGAAAATGCCATGCATATTGCACGGCAAAGCCAGCAGCCTTTAGTACCTTCCTCTTCCAAATCTGCCAGATCATCGAAATGTCGCACCCTTGATCCTTTCGGCCATGATCTCAGGGCCGTACACTTCTCGCAGAGAATCAACCCGATAATCGGTCTGGTATAGTTATACAAGAAGGCTGTCTCATAGTCCGGCTTGAAGAACTGGATAACAGTGACAATGGAATAACACAAGATTACAACAAAGAATGGAAGGGAATCGACAATCATTATGGTACAAGTGCTTATGTGTAAGCTATAGATGGTCAAGAAGAAAAGATTTCGTTGAGTGCAGCCCTCATAATGTCGTGGAGGTACAAGCGTTTCAGTTGCTCACACAGCCCCTGAGGCAGCCTCAACTAGGTTAGAAGTGGTTGAGATGATCATGCAACAATTCCAAGCTAACGAATGTGGCTGCGCCTCACCGGAAATCCTATTGAGGCGCAGCCCGCATGATCTCTGATTGATCGGAGCGCAATACAGCATGACACGATAAAGCTCGCGAGCATCAGCTCGACTTTCTGGTACCGCGATACAGCCTTTGTTAACCTCGGGAAGCTACATACTGAGCTTCGCTTACACTGAAGAATTCGTTGAAGAGCGACGGTCATCTCCAACCCTTAATGCCGGTCTTTTCCACAGCATTGAAAAACCACGTGCGCGATCTCTATTCGCGATGGCGATTGGAATTTTACTTGTACAACTTCATGCTCGGAGCTATTGCAGTAATAGTCCTCTTCATAGCCGGTGGTAGGAAGCATCCCTCACAGTATGATAAGAGGGTGTTCTAGTGTGTTAACATGCAATAGTACAAGCAATCGATCGATCTATCGATAGAAGGAGCTTTGGCGGATGGGACGATCACCCAAACTCGGAGCGATGCTATAAGCAGGAACGTATAGCAACGCTGCTAGCGTTCTGGCTCGGTGTGCTTGGTATAGACCAATGGTATGCGCGTCACTGGATCCTGGCTGTGTTCAAGACTGCTACTCTGGGTGGTTTGGGTGTATGGGCGGTCGTTGATATGAACTTGTGGATTATTGGCGGGGTCTATGGTACTCCAGGGTGTCCAGGCGGTAGCAAGAAAGAATGGCTTTACTGAGAGAGCGTGTACACCCTGTAGTGTAGTACTTCGTTGCGAGAAATCGGAGTTTACTTGATCGGGTAGGTACGTACCTAGCTGGTCATCGCGAATTCTGAAGTGCACACTTCCTAACTGCTGACGTTCACCCCTATTGCGCGATCCTTCCCAATATTATATTGCTCGTGTCGGTGAGCATTCGGTGCCTGAGTGTGAGAACTTGGTCGAGGGCGAAGTTGATAATTTTAGCAGATGCGCGTGCGCCAAAAGCGGGGCCGTCGGTGAGCTAATTAGGCATGACGGCGGATTGCCTCTCACCCCGTAAATTGCGACGCCAAGTTCCTCGAAAATCTTCCAGCTTGTCCAAATACATCTTCAAGAAACACTTCATCGCTGCATCCTGCGCAGTTGTTCTCAAAGTTATTTGCGATATGGCTGCTTCCTTGCAAAAACAACCCCGCAAAGTTACGCAACTTAGGCAGCCGCTGACGTGCGCAGCATGTTAAAAGCTGTTACATGCTGCCCTTTCCTCCTAACACCAGTAAACGGCACTTAAAAGACGAAGATGTGACTATGCAACGTCCGTTCGCAACTGAATCTAGACGATGCGTATTTCGAATAACGAGTTGTCGATATTTTCTGACGAGCCCATCGTTGATCTCTCAGGGTAGGGCAGGTTCTAGGAACTCGACATCACTCTCCAGAATCTAAAATCCCTTCAACCACTTCATACGCCTCCTTGACCACAGCCCTAGTCTCTTCGTCCAACCTATCCTCATCCATGCTCAGATCCCACAGCCTCTTCTCCCACAGACCCCACCGCTCTGGTGTCAATCCGTCATCCTTCGGCCACAGTTCTGAGACGTCATCGTCCAACGCCGCTGCGAAATGCTTTCGCAGCTCTTTGTGATCTTCATTCCACAGTTCCCAGGCTCCATTACGTAGCCATATCGCCGCGACCCGAATATCCAGCGCCCGTACTTGCTCGAGTGGTATGCTGTGCAAGTTCGATTCAAGCTGCGGAGGTGCGTCGTGTTCTCGTTCGAGTCCATCGCGACACGCGTAAAACACCGTCATAGGATAGCCCACACCTGTCTGTCGGCCATGTTTCATCAGTGTCGCTGAGAAGATGCACATGCGGAGGTATAGCTGGTCGGGTCTAATCCTCAACTTGCTGCCAAATGGATCGCCTTCGGTGCCTGGATCGCGTATACCATTCCAGTTGCGTCGTCCTAGGAGGATAGAATGCGCATCTCCCCAGTACATATCAAAGCCAGGTAACTCCGACCAGTGCAGTTGGCCGTCGTGCTTAGCTTTATCACACAACCGTAAAACTTTGGGCTTCGAGGGCGGTTGCGCGCGAATGGCGTCCAGAAGAGCGATATGAGAGTCGTATGGTGGTGGACAAGACGTGACGGCGATGAAGAAGGCGTCCCAGAGCTCCCATATTGCTTCATCGGCGTAGTAACTTGTGGCGATAGCATCGATGATCTTTTCCACCGAATGACCAAAGAGCAATGGGTAGCGGATCGATGTTGTAGCTTCTTGAATAAGCGACGAGAAGCGGTTTGGCGGGGTGGTGCCTGGGATGTCGAGGATGCTCGTCATCCTGGCCAGAGTGCAGATTGCAGGCTGAATGAATATACAGAAAATCCGCGATGTTAGTTATCTTATCCCTTCTAGAGTCGGTCTCAAGGTAGTTGCGTTGATGTGAAAACTGCATCAGGCAATGGTTTTGCACATCACATATTTGGACCCTTAGGCAACTGCAGGCACGTGACTTGCTAAACCATGGTCGAGCTGTCCGATACCGCTCCAATGCGGAAACTGGCCGGTAGAGAGTAAGACGTCGAGTTGTGAAGAAATTTATAAGCAAGTCACCAAGGTTGACAGTGGGTGGGATACCTGCTGCAGGTGGGTTGTCTATGGGTGCTTACTACGCCCGATCACTCCAGTGCTGTCTTAGCGGGTTGCCCGTACCTCCACGCGTGTCATAACCTCTTAGGTCATGTAAATACCGCGTTACAGCACCTGAATGTCGTCCAAACACTGAACGATGCCAAGGTCTGGTTGTTGTGCATAGGGTGATGACTGAAGTCCTTCCTCGTCAAAGCCAAGAAACTTGGACTGACACAAAAACCTCTCGAAGAATGATACCAAGGTAGATGAGCAACTAGATATGGGCTTTTATAATGGATTGTCGACTCCAGAGCGAGTCAATCGTTGCGGTATGTCAGACGACGGTCACATTCTTGTACGCCCGTTGCCCGGCTTGACAAAGCAACCACTCAACCATCGACAACATCAAGCATCTCAGCGATAACAGTTCCGACCAACAGCCTTTCGAGCAAGCCAAGTTTCTCACATAAGACGAAACGACGCCATTCTCCGTCAAATTGTCGACCAGCGCATGTATAAAGAGCAGCGCAATCTTTCATTTCATGTAGCACGACCACCGAGGACAACTACAACAGTTCTTCACCTCATACTTATACTATCGATCATGCAGCTACAAGCCCTTCTACTCACCATCATTGTCACTTTGGCAGCCGCCGCTCCGGTCGCAGAGCCTCAGCGCGGTGTTCCTGACGGCGGTTGTCGTATCGCCGTCCGAGACGCTGAGCCTCAAGTTGTCGTTCCTGGCGGCGGCTGCCGTCTAGCTGTCCGAGACGCTGATCCCCAGAAGCGTTTTGGTGGAGGCCGTGATTTAGCCTCTCGGGATGCTGATCCCAAAGAACGATTCCGTGGAGGCGGCTTTCTAACTACCCGAGATGCTGAGCCTGGAAGGGTAGGCGGAGGTGGACACAATGGTGTACGCGCAGTTGCGGAGAGAGCTACCGTTCCGCTTGCGATCATCGAAACCCGCGCAGTTCGTGGGCCAGGTGGACACAACGGTAAACGCGTGGTTGCAGAGAGAGCTCCCGTTCCGCTTGCGATAACCGAAGCCCGTGGAGTTCGTGGACCAGGTGGTGGTAATCCCTAGATGCGCCATGTCCCCTTTCCAGTAAGTAATACCCAAGGCACAGTTAAACTCACGTTCTCTGGAAGAGGCTAACATGTCCCAAGTAGGAATTAAGGGCTTCGATGAGGGTAGTACAGTTGTAGCTACCAGGGTAGAGACTGTGTGAAATGTCGGGGACATGCTACTCGTCCAGTGAGCTGAGGAAGACCGAGATTGTTGTATGGAGCGTTTACACTGTCGCTACGTTGTATAGGTTAGCTCAGAGAGAAAATGATACCATTTGCGTATCGCATCAGATCGAACATGAATAGCAATGTGACGACCCGAACATGTCAATATGACTAGGTGTATCATGCCATTCAGGTACATACGATCCTATCACAACGCGCCTGAGGCTGCTCCTATCCATGAGGCTTAACCATGCATGCATTCCAGACACTGCAGTGACAAATCGTTCGATGTAGTAGACGTGAGATGAACTACACATTAACGTCAGATACCCTTTCCTTCTCAGCCTCCTCCAACTCCACCGTCCACAGATGAAACTTTGACCTCGCTCTAATCCTCGGACCGAACCGAAAGAACAGCCACGGCACAGGCGCCATAACCAAAGCGACGAACCCCAGCGTACTGCTAGCCCACGGCGTCCCCATCTTAACGTACATCTGCCGCGCAAACAGCGGGAAACCAGCCGTGAACAAAGACCGCATGACGGCATTAGCAGCCAGTGCGCTTGCAGAGAAACGCCCGTAGCAGTCGGTCAAGTATGCGTTGGTTCCCAAGAACAGCGTGACAAAGCCAATGCCGAAGGGTATGCCAGAGAGAATGCATACGATCCAATGCGTCGGCGGGTTCGCCGTCCATCCAAACCAGAAGAGCGCCACGGGGATGAACCATGCTGTAATGATGACGTGTGGAAGTCGCGCTTCTGGCTTTGGTCCTCCGAGCTTCTTGACCCATATACCGTGTATATCGTTGATCCATGGTGAGCTCGCCGTTGCGATCGCCATGCCGAGTCCGATGCCCAGAAAGGATAGACCTGCAATACCCTCGCTCCAATGGCGCGTCTGCCGGAAGACTACTGGGTAGGCGGTGAAGTCAAGGTACAGTATACCCCAGACGAATGCGGAGTAGAGTCCCAGGACGAATAGGATGGGCTCTGTGAAGAGCATGAGCCAGGGTCGGGTCAGGTTGGTAGAGTATTGCTCTTTGAAGGATTGGCGTGGGCGCTTGATGCCTGCTTTTGCCATTTTACGTTCTAGCAACGTTGTCGTGTATGTCTCGGGAAGGAAGAAAAGCATGGCGGTATACACGATCGCGGCAATGATGGTCACGACCCAATAGAGCCATCTCCAGTCCAGGTGCTGCGAGATGAAACCTCCTGCCACCGGTCCCAGGACTGGACCGAGGGAACTGCCCGTCGTGAACAGTGCAAATGGTACCGAACGATGGCTTTGGGGCCAGATGTCGGCCAAGCATCCGCCGCTATTGGTCACAACGGGTGATCCAAAGAAGCCGCTGAAGAACCGAAATGTCAGTAGTGCGGCAAGGCTAGGCGAGAGCGCACAGCCAATGTTGAAGCAGAAGAAGAGAAGCATGGTAGTGCGGAAAACGATCTCTCTTCCCAGTGCTTCTGAGAGCGGCGCGAACAACATTGGGCCAGAGGCAAAGCCGACGAGGAATGTCGTTACTCCTAACGTTGCGACGGTCGGGGAACATGCGAATGTTTTGGTGACGCCAGGGATTGCCGCGGCGTGAATACTTGAGCAGAAGGTGATATTCGCCGTCATGAAGACGATGACCATCGTCGCCGTCCATTTCTTTCGGGCGGGCCAGTTGAACGGATGCTCTTCAGGGTTGAGCTTGATCTGGGAGGAGCCATCTTGCACGGCTTTATCGTTGAGCATTTCCTTCTCTGATGATTCATGCTTGACGGAGGGAGGGATGAAACCTTCGGGGTCCTGAGTAGTCGTGCTACCTCGATGCATGGCGGGCGACAAATAATGAGGAGAAAGGGTTTGTTGAAATGAGAGCAAGACTTAGCGACAGTCTAACATAGCTTTAATTATGGTCAGAGGTCCCGAATATGACGCTGCTGGAACGTAGCAGACACGTGAGCTTTGAACAGTCGAAGCATCTGCGGACGTGCCAAGCTCAGTATACAGTGACTCATGTCGACCGTGGCTTACATTGCTTGCAGCTAGGATATTGCGCCACTGATGAGAATGGGGCGAGCATAATAAAGGTACCAGAGCCCTGCATGTTGTGAAGGCGGTCAAGCGAGCCGCATGTGAATCCTACAAGAAATCTAGTCTGAATGCATCAGCTACTGATGGACCAGGTAGCTTTGATGTAAGGCTTCCGGCGACTTGTGTGTAGTCTGAACATGCAACGCACTAACGCTATGATGGCCGGATGAATTGTGCTTGTCCAGATGACAGAGGACGCGGCGAGGGACTGTCGATGCGCAGACCCGCGTCAGGTCTTCAAGCTCCAATTACGGGCGCTAACGTGGCCCCGTGGGGTAGCTAGCGGAGCTGTATGCAGAGTGTGACAGAAGTTGATTATAGATGTTGAATCGATTTGTACAGCTCCCGTTTCGACGTGAGCGCCCTTACTGTGCCTCGGGATATCGACAAGGGCTGATTCTGGAACGGTCTTTGGCTAAGCGACATATGTGGCACCGAATAAGCACTTAAGTATTGGTGGAAAATATGCTCTTGTCAACGACGCCCTGCGACAGTCATGACAACCTCGTCTGATCCTTCGTTGACATGAAGACAAGTAAGGCGCAGGGCGTAAAGTCGAATACCCGACCGATATGAAAGGAATGGCTGCGTCTAATGAGGTAATTATAACCAACCGTTCAAATGCTGCTAAAGACGCGGTGAGGTCTCCTCGCGTTCACACTGCGTTCGCAAAGATGTCTCGCTCCGAGTAGTGCGCGAAGGACGGAGTGCACGTGGCTGGGCATCCGATGAAGAACCAGGCCTTGTCTGCCTGTCGCTATAAGATGCCGCGTTCAGCTTCATGCGGCTCCACACTGCTTTGCCTATTCGGGCTGTCCAAGTCGCAGTAGGAAGGGCGGCGACGCGATTGTCATCAAGCTCATCGATTGAGGGCGTCGACCCTCCTCTCGATTCCGGTACAATGTAGCCGTAGCCCGCTGCATAGCCGATGAACCAGCGGAGTTTATAGTCTTTGACTTCGGATCCATCATCGCAGCTTCTTAGAAGCAACTAGGTAGGCGGTGAGTTCACAGCGAGTGCAAACAGTTGCGCTGGTTCGGTATACGTAGGAGAACGCGTCGAGTTGCGCGGCTTGCGGATCGTTGTGCCGTGTGCCTTCGACGTCATCGATGACCGTAATTATCGGAGTGAATCGTCGGGTTCGTGCGTATCCAAAGGTGTCTTCAGCTGCTACGTTGGGGGTTGGCAGTGTATTCCTCGCGGGTGATACGCGTCGTAGCTGTGGTTCGGGTCGGTACCTCTAACATTGCGGCGTTGGGTGTCAGAGCCGAGACCACGTAGTTGTTCGCGTGAAGCTCCGGAAGGGACAATATGGTTCTCTGACCGTGGTGCAGATGTCGCGATATATGCGCCGTCATTGCTGAGATGGCGTTGAGTCGCGTTCTCTGAGCGTTCGTTATCGCTATCGTCAGACCTCGGAACCTTGGAAGGGACTAGGGGAAGCTAGCACGCTAGCCGGATCTGGTTAGCACAAAGAGCTAGCCCGAAGAAGCCCTGGAGGGCTCTTTCGCCGTTGAGCGTCGATTTCTACAGCCCCCCCAAGAACCATCTAGCCGTACAAGATGGTGATGAGAGTGCGGAACAGGAGCTTGTTGGGATGCACAGTTTTCTCGATACCGTCGCTCTCAAAGCTTGCGTCTTTACCATGCCGCATACACAGCCACCGACACGCTCATCTCCGTCATGCGGAACTTGCATTCGACCTGCATAGATGACATTCCTCAGCACAGCCTTACGGAAACGTACACAATGGCTAACGCATAGCAAGGGAATGTTTTTTATTGTTCACGTTCCGAGATGGTCCATCCTGATACTTCCAAGGGTTCCACTAATCACATCAATCCGAAGATGCTAAGCTGTCCGGCGCAAATATGGATAACGTGTCTAATACAGCTATACAGTCGTTGTAACCAAACCGTCTCGGAAGTTCCTTCTACTGAAGTGGCGTTCTTGATGAACAGTCGCGTTATTGACCGTTGGCAAGAGCGCGCAGTGCTACTCCGCCCCCGCCCCCTTCTTTTTAACCAAGGAACGTGGCGCACTTCGGTGCTACATAGTATCATGCATCGCTTCAGAACGTCATCGTGTTGCCTTGCACCCTTGTCGGATCAACACCAAAGTATTGCTATCGGCTGTTAGCATTATTCCGCGCGCATGCCAGGTCGGTTGTCTTACTAATGAGTCGTGCATCTTCTGATTTTTGAACCCGCCGCCTGCAAGGGCTGTCTTGTTCTTTTGACGTTTCATCACGTCGTGCTATCGACACGTAAGCTTTCAATGGAAACTTGATGCAATGATGTTGCTCTCTCACCTGCTCAATGGTTCCTTCCATGACATATCGTACGCAGACTACTTGCCTGGTCTGCCCAATGCGCTGCGCTCTCGCCATTGCCTGTAGCTCGACGAAGGGATTCCATTGTGGCTCAAGTAGAAATATGTGGGAGGCAATAGTCAAAGTAAGCCTGGCTGCGTTAGCGCTGGAAGCCTTTCCCATTGTGTGTGGACAAACCCTTCTGCGCCCGTACCCAGTGTCATTAAGAGAATGTTCGGCCCGATGGAAGATTTGAACTCTTTCAACACTTTCAGCCGCTGCTTCAAGCTCAGACTTCCCTCAATCATCCCATATCTCATTCCGTCTCTCTTGAAGAGTTCAGCCGCCATGTTCAAGGTCTTCTTCCAGGCAGAGAAGATGATACTAATGCTCTCATCAGTCTGCGAAACTTGACTGCGCCGGCAAGAACTTACCATTTCTCTCCGGATACGTGCCTGATGTCTTCAAGCAGAGCCAATGGTTTTGATGGGTAAGTCTCCGCTGCCGCTTCTGATGCGAAGGCAAGCTCGTCGGTGTTGGAGTGGGTAGTCAGACTTGCCGGGGCGTGACCTTTTGCGCAAAGCCGACAATGGTTTTCTTTCTTTTTCTCCACACACTGCGGCCAGCAGCTGTGACACACAAGATGTTTACATGGTTCGACGAACAGACCACCATCTCGGCCCTCCACCCGATCGACAGTAAAGATGCTGATCGAACATTTGGCGCACACGTTTTCTTCAAGCTGCACCAGATAAGAGAGTATCTCGTCGTCTGACCCGTGCGGTGCAGTTCGTGTCTTCCTGGGACCATTGTTACAAAAGAGTCGCAGCTCATGGATGAATTGAAGAACAGTAGACGCGTATTGGCCCTTTCCGCTAGCAGTCATCTGTAATTGTCTCTTGTATCGAACAAAGAGGTCAGTATACTGGCGATATTCACTGGGCGAGAATTCGATCAACCGCTCTTGGGCTATCGGCTCCGGTAGACCGAGGTGCTCTCGCGTTCGCCGAAGGCAAATAATTCCAAGTAGCGTCTGTAGATTTCGGAACCGTGGTCCCCGCTCAGCCAGCGTCGGGGCAATGATGAACGTGCGGAAGGTCAATGTGTGCGCTAGCTCTGTGACTCGGAGGAAGGCGACCAAGCTCCCTAAATCTTCGAGACGATTCTGAATAGGCGTCCCGGTAAGACACCAGCGACGATCGGCAGGAAGCTCATGAATTGCCTTGAACAGCTTATTCTTCCGAGTTCGGATCTTGTGGGCTGCACACCACTCGTTCAGCAAAGGGCAACGATATAGATAGAGCAAAAATCCTACCTTCATCCAGCACGATGCGGAACCAATGAATTCTTGACAAGGGCGAGGGATCTTTCTTAGTGTCCTCGAAGGCTGTGGCATATGTGGTGAACACAACATCTTTCTCAAATAGAAGATGTGTTTCCGCATGTCGCTCGGCACTGAGATGTTTGTGAAACGTCACTTTGTGCGGATACGTGTGTCTGTGAATGTAAGCGGGGTCGATGGGAGACAGCGAGATTAATCACTTACGCGCGGATCTCATCGATCCAATTATCGATCAGAGCTATCAGATTCAGCGTTCGGCATGATAACAGTATAACGTAAATTAGTGTCGACTTACTTGTGGATGGAACGACGATCAAGGTTGCTCGTGAAGGTCTCAAAGGGTTTGGTGACTCGCTTGCAGCCGCTGTCTCGGTCGAAGCAAACTTCTCCGCGTCTGGGAGTGAGCTGGCGATAGCCGACAACATTGTCAATGATTTGCCCATCCCCATGTCATCTGCAAGAATCCCCCCTCGCGCCTCTCGGTGCTCGAAAACCTCGGCTTTTGTCAGTACGTGCTGGAAGCTATCATGAGATTAGCTCCAATTCACTCATGCAGGAGCATCCTCGCAGCATACTAGGTTTCACCTCTCCTGCGCTTTTGCTGCCAGAACGCGAGCTCTGCAGAAGGTGCGCCGCTTTCTCGCTGTGTAATGAAGTCTAATGCCATCATCTGGTGCCTAGGATCTGTTTAGTGTGCGTTCTATTATACTCGGCCGGAAAAGATTTACCGCATAAGTGTGCTTTTGATACGACTAGTATCTGTAAAGATCTCGTGCAGTATGCTTGTGTGAGTAAGTGAGTCAAGGATCTGTTCAACTTGGTCTTGAGGATTTGGAGAGGGCTTCAGGTTGCTCTGCGCCAACCGATCTAGGATGACAGCAGGTGTTGGTGAACCCTCTGCCTCACTCATTAGGTCGTCATCTTTTGAAAAAAATCCTTCGATCTGGAGAATCTGAGGATTAAAATAGGACTCTCCACCTGGATTATGCGTCGGAAATTGTAAAAGACTTCCAGAGCGAAGGAGGATATTGCCGACCGTTTCAGCATGGTGCATCAGGCTCTTCACGTTAACGTCGACGGAAAACGTCGCCGTTCCGTCTGCAAATGGCCTCCTTGCCATCGTGTCCTGTTCCCAACGATTTCGCTCCAAGCACGCCTGGAAACTTACGCTAAGCCCCACTAGTCGGCGAGCCTCAGAACAGAAAGCCTTGTCAAGACGTGTAAACGCGCATCCCTCGTGATAAAGTTCGAAATAGTCGCCTTTCGGATAAACTTCAAATGCTACGTGGTGTTGGGTAGGCTCGAAAAAGAACATGCGACGAATAAGGTCGTACGCCTCCCCTTGCGCCTGCGCTCTCACGTCAATAATCTGTAGCGCAATCAGAACCATGGTTTAGTTATTGATATGTGGGTGTTACCGCGCCCAGTAAACACAATGGTTCGTCGACCGGCGTAACTTCATGCCTGTGTACTCGCTGCCCATATTGTGGTATATGCGCCTGCTCGCTGTCGAAGGGATATGATCGTTTCAGGGCCATGTGGCCGTAAGTAAACTCATCCATGGTGTCGGCGTGCCCATGTGCAACATGCTTCTCACTTGCATGTTATAGTGTATAAGCTAGGCTTGCCTTGAGTTCTCTAGATCGGCCTCGTGCTACTACGGGGAAGGCTGAATAGATGTAAGCGCAGCAGTCATTTGTTGGTTAATGCCTTGTGGCTGTGACAGTGCTACAGCTGAGACCCTGCGCTCTGCCTCGGCTGTGCACCAGGCAGAGCGGTCAACAGTGTGCGCGCAGCCCGCGCAGCCCAAATCCCGACTTACTTCATGCCTACCCAGGCCGTGTACGTTTGCATACCTAGGTATCCACATCACATTATCCCGGGCATGATGGTTATACAGGTTATTGAAAGTCGCTACACAGTGGAATATGACGTCTTGGTCGAATTCCTGGATTCGATTTTTGGGTCTTCTTCATTCGAAATTGTTGTACGGCGGTGCCTCCCGGGACAAAAGCAAAGAGAACTGCTGATCGATCATCTACAGGTACCTGACGAGGGGGAAAAGTGGAAAATTAGCGTCCCTCGGGAGCTCACTCGTGTAGGTTACTCTAGCATTCAATTGCTTGCGATAATTCCACTGACCTGAACAGGATGAGTTGATAGACTTGCAAAGGAAGTTTAGGCAGGCACTTGCTTAGTGGCGGGGCTGCTAGGCGACCCCGGGCGCAGCTTAGTGGGGTCTGCGTGCCCCATCTCCGCCGCGGAGCGCTCTGAACCACCACATCAACTAGACAGCTTCAAATATAACTCGACTTTGCTCAATCAGTCCGTGTACATTTGTGTGAAGCCTTCTGGTCGGGGCAGATTGGATGGCCGAATCATTTGGTCGAGCCTGACAACAGTGGAAGTGAAGGTGTGACCGCGTGGCGACAGCCCACCGGTGAACGCCATAGCCACGCGCGGTATAAAGTCCCAGTACGCTGAGTACGCTGGTAACATATCGCGTTTCCAAGATGCGTTCCTTGGATGCCAAAGATGCCAAAGATGCCAAAGATTGGGAGAGATACCCCCAAAATCTCCATCTCGCTACGTCGGACTTGGAAGCGTCTCGCAACAACACCAGAATCAGCCAGCTGAGTAAAGACCTGTTTGTTGCAAATCCTCAGTCCACTTTTGAATACACGGCTATTGGAACTCCATATGAAAGTAAGTCCTCAAGTTCTACATGTCTATCGGTGCTCAACTAACGCTTCGACAGATGGTGAGCACAGGGTATTGACGGAACAGATCCGAACAGAGGAAGAATTGGACACCATCACGAAGATCACATCGACAACCTCATTGGTGTTAGTACTCTCATCCACCGAAGTAACTCAAAGCTAAGTGTACTAGTTTTATCGACCAGAGTTATACGTGGAGTCGCCTTTGCATTAGCGAGGAACACTTACGGCGACTCTTCACGCGAATGGCTGTTCACCCTGACTTTATAGATATAGTCCGATTGTTTTGCGAAAAGATTGGTCCTGTAGAGGAAGGATTCAGCTCGCTTTTCATGCATACGCCAAAACAAGATCTCTCCCGCGCACCCTTGACGCCAGGCCAAGACTGCGACTACTGTACTACCCCTTAGTCCCAACTTTGAATTTAACGCTAAATCATATCTAAGACATCGGATACAACATCAAGTACGTTGCAAAACATGGCCGGCAATATCCAATGGACCCATTTTCGATTAGAGAGGTTGGTGTCTACCAACACTTCTCATCGTCACATCAACAGTGCCAATGGGTGTTCCTGCAAGCCCCAGACCAGCTCAAAGATCAGTTGAGACGTAACCTCCAGCGCTCTGACCACGGTTCACCTACGAAACAAGTCTTACAGCATTCTATGGTACTTCTCGAAGTGTCTGACAACTGGCGTGACTATCTGATCTATCTTGAGGAAGAGTTCTCTAGAATAGTGAGTGTCGGAGTTCAGAGGCAATGCCTGGGTTGACAGATTGTATAGGTTGATCGAGGTTTTTTCACGAACGTCAGAGAGCTTCATGTTGAAGGCGATGTGCAAGCCGATTTCTTAGACCTTAAGAAGCTACACATTCTGACCGACAAGCTGCTGAGGCTAGCTCACATACTCAGGTTGAATATCCGACTGGGCTGTCACTTGACAAGTGGAGTGTCAGATCTTAGAGCAGCCGCGTCACCAGCTTTGTCCACAAGCTTCGACGAAATGCAGGCTAGGACAGGCCGATACGTTTACGGACAAGAGACGAGTTTGGCTAGGATAGAGACGCTGATTGCACGTTCTGCTGGAATCGGCCAACTTGTGAGCGCTGGTTCGCACTCTGGCTACGACATTGCTGAATACATTTCCCCGCAGGTCCAAGGCATACAAGACTCCAGAGCCAATGAAGCAGGAAAGCAAATTAACCGCGAGATGCAAAGATTGACAGAAGAAAGCATCAAAGAAACCGGGATGATGAAACGACTCACAGAACAGTCTACAAAGGACACTCGGTCTATGATGACGATCGCCTTAATCTCTGCGATATTTCTGCCTGCGACCTTTCTAGCGGTAAGTAAGTTCTGGCCATTTACTGCCAACACTTTGTAACTCACGAGGTACTAGACGTTATTTGGGTCCAACTTCTTTGCGTACTCTGAACGTGAAAATGCTTTGACAGTTGCGTCGAATTTTTGGGTGTATGTCCTCATAACTTGCGCATTCTCTGGGGCAACAGTGCTTCTTTGGTTTGTGTGGAGGCGACGCAGGCTGCACGAGCAAACGTCAGACCAGATCAATGCTGCCTGAGGAAGCGAGTCGTTCTCTCGCTCAGATTGTTGAGTCAACAAGGGTACTGCCATTTCACGGAAGACCGGCGATAGAAGCCAGTCGTCTTCAGATAGCTTCAAACTAGATCTTTTCCACGGCGCTACTCGCTCCTTGAACCTTCCGAAGATGGCCAAAGATCGGTGTGAAGCGAATGGTAGTACAGACTAACTAGGATTTCCATGTTACAGCCGGATCGCGAAGTGTGATCGCGTCGATGTATCGCAAGCGAATTGGTAATATCAATGCGAGCCTATGCTATTGGGTTTGTTAGTCACATGAGATGACTGACTACATTGTCTCTGTGACCTCACCCTTAGTGTCACATCAGATCCATTCAGGCTATTCAGGTGCGGCTTTGCCGTGGTGGCAACTTCCAGGCTCAGCGCCCAGCTATGCTAATGAGCGATCATGACGCGTGGTTGCCACGATTCTTCTCAGAAAGACAGGTTCGAGCATCAGGCAAGAGAGTGATTGGTTTAATCGCTACACATCCCCGTGGATGATGACATGACAGCATTAGTGCTGACGCAGCGCGTCCTAGACCATGTCCTGCACAAAGCCCGAGGCAGAGTCCAATACGCTAACCAATGGCGCACGCCCAAGTGACTCGAGTGCGCAATTCTTACAGGGAAACTGCGATACTATACCTAGACGCTGCATGCGTTACTGAGCCGTACTCTAGCCCTGTCGGCAAGGCGCGCGTTATTCATCGCACAGGACGCGACGGAAAGATGTGAACTCCGAGTAGTCTCATCTACCTAAGTACACTACAATCGATGTTTTGCCAGACACTCTCGTGTCCGGTCCTGGAGGAATGTGGCTTCTTCTCCACTCTGGTATGTATACCTAGGTATGCCCACCTGGGCAGGCATGTGCAATTGAACGCTTGTTGCCGACTGCGCCTGGAGCATACAGGCGCCCACTGCTGCGCAGTATTGCAGTCGCCAAGCGCTGCAGCGCAGGCACCATCTATCTCATTGGAGAAGCTATCTACAATTTCATCAGTGTCAAGCGCAGTTACTGCATGTGCCGCATTCGACCGGTGAGCACACGTGCGACAGCCTCTTCGCCCCTCGGGTCCTTCATACCGGGGTTGTGTCCTCGTTGAGCGAAATCGAGACTAACATTTGACATTGCTCTACATTCAGAGGTCTGATACAAAGTATCTAACTAGGTACCATGGATGAAGTGCCCCCATGTCAGGTCGCCCTCGATTATCTAGAGCAAAATGAGGTCAGACCAACGAGAGAATGTTATCCCGCCGGTAGTGCCTCGTTCTATGTACCTGCACGGAAGATCAAGGCGCTATTCGAAGACGAGCCCTATGGTTTGACAACGGGACGACTATTTCTCTGTCCTTGCCCGCGATGCACTCGAGACGGCGGATCGATAGAGTACCGTTCGGACTGCTTCAACGAGCGTCGAAGAGAACTGGAACTGAGGGGAGACTATGCTCTTATCTATGCCCTTCTCATCAGTGTCCGCCGCCCAGGACTTATCCAGATGTTTCAGAAGTACGAACTAAAGCTGCACGGGACTACGTACCTTCGCGACGCGGACTTCGACGACCTCCGTCATCGCGAGACGGTCTTGGACTTGGAAACAGTGCAAAGGAAGATACTAGAACAGCAGTATAGCTTTCTTGTACGGACACTTCGACCAGCGTCGGACATCGTATTCATACCGGCGAAAGAACTGTTGCCAATCAAAGAGGATACAGAGCTCAAGGGGGAAGGGACATTTGCAGAAGTCCGATGCTTCGAATTTCAACACGACGATTATCGGTCGCGGGATTTTGGACCAGTAAGATCCCCTACAGAACGATGGTACTTGTATTCTAAACCTTGTAGCACATCAAAAGGTTCGCTCGCAAGATCTTCAGGCATGGTATGGTCAAAGACGCTGCGAAAGAATGGTACAATCTCCAGAGGCTCTCAAAAGAGGAAGACCACCCGCACCTCATGGTGGCTTTGGGCGCGTACTGGCATGGTAGTCACTTCTTCATTCTGCAAGAAGAAGCTGACAGATCACTTCACGACTACCTCAAGGGACCAGGAGACGTACTCGACTCCCCGGAGCTCTGGACACAGATGCAAGGCGTTGCTGAGGGGCTTAACACTCTCCACAAACTTTACAAAGGGACCACAATCGCTTACCACCAGGATCTGAAACCCGCAAACATCCTGATAGTAAAGGGAACGATGAAGATTGCAGATTTCGGTCTGCTCGAATTAAAGCCGGCAACGTTGCCGACTGACACCGACCCGACCGGTATTCCAAACGGGCACAACACTGGCTTCTATGCCGCCCCTCGTCAAGGCAAATATACCCGAGAATGTGATATATGGTCACTGGGATGCATAATGTCTGAAATAGCAACTTGTGACATCCAAGGTCGGGATGGAGTTAGCAACTACAAGAAGGCTCGCACAACCGATGGGTCATCTGGCAAAGACACTCCGCGCTTCTTCTATGGTCGAGAGGTCAAGAATGCGGTGCTACTCAGGCATAAGCAGCTCTATGCTTCTGTTCAAACATCAACACCGACTGACGGAAACCCCACAAGACAATTGCGGAAGAAATTCTACAACGAACGTTTCTTTGATCTCCTGAACAGGATGTTTAGGCAAGATCGCGTGTCTGCAAACTTGCTGGAAGTGTCACATGAAGGTGCCGGCATCGATGCAGCGCTCGTTGTTGAAGAACTCGCGACATTACGCAAGGAAGCATTCCCTGCAACCATACTCGACGACGGAATTGGCAATCTCACTCTGGAGCAATGTTTACAGGACGTAGATACATTGGGTCCTTCGATAAAGGCACACTTGATAGATTTCAAGAGCATGTTAAACAGGAAGAACCGAGACATCTTTCAAGCTACGGCTGTGACTGATCTTAAGCAATACATCGTTAACCTCCAAGACAAACAACACGTAGAGCGTCGTCAGCAAGGCCTTGGCCGTCTAGGTCCCTTCCTCGAGAGGTTCGGCGAGTTCGGCGAACTCATCGCAACTTTACCCAGCAGTGGAGAAATTATGGGATTTGTCTGGGTATGTTAATCTCGGTTATGATAACATAGGAAGAACTGACGCCTCTCACCAGGGGCCTGTGAAGTTCTTGCTCGAGGTATGTATGAGAGATCGGGTTTAGATACGCTATTGATGCAAAAGACAGGCAACAAACAGCGACACTGATGCATTCAATGATCTCATCGACCTCTATGGGAAGATTGGAAGGGCTCAACCCATCTTATCCATGTACAAAGAGCTGTTCATCATTGAGCCAAGCCTGACGAGAAATCTGACGGCGGCGTACGGCGACATCATCCACGTGAACAAATGCCTTGTTCTTTACTTCCAACGGCATGGTAAGATGATCCTTTTCCATTGCCTCGGTTTTTATTAACAGCTTTCAGTCTGGAAAGAACTGTTTGCAACGACATGGAAGCAGGAAAAACTGAAAACCTCGAATATCGTATCTCGCATGTTATCTCGCCTTGAGCTTGTTCGTGACCGGGCGAACTCTAATCAATTCGATCTGTTCGAAAACGCTTCGACTCTCCAAGAGGGGGCATTAGCCGCTGAGATAGACAGCAAAAGCCTTAGCCGCAGGCAGGCTGTGTATGCATGGATGCGACCTACGAATATGGAGAACGATCAAGAGTATCTCAGGCGAATGCGTGTCGAGTACCCAGGGACTTGCGCCTGGTTGTTGGAAGACAGAGCTTACCAAGAGTGGTTCGATCAGCAATCCAACGTGGCCATAGTCCCAAAGTTATTGTGGTTGAATGGGAAGCCTGGGGCTGGTAAGTCGCAACAGCCACGTATCCTACCGCAACTTACACTGTGATTTTAGGGAAGACTGTCCTTGCATCTTTGGTCGTGGAAGAAGTCAGGAAACTAGATGAGAGCCCCACAGTCTTGTTCTTTTACTTCAAGCAAGAAGACAAGGACCGAAACAACTTTCTATCTATGGCTCGTACCTTGCTCTCACAGATCCTCGAACAGAATCCTCATACTCTGGATTACTTCTACAGCAATTGTTGTAGTGGAGGCATCGTGCTTACTTCTCGCCCTCTTGTCGAAGAACTCTTGAGTTTTGCTTTACGCAACTGTGAATCCGCTTACATCGTGCTTGACGGCTTAGATGAATGCTGCACGAGGAAAGAGAGGGGGGATATTACGAGCTGGTTTCGAAATCTTCTCGAGAACGGTCCACTGGACTTACGTGGACGACTTCACTGTTTGTTCGTCAGCCAACACGATAGCGCCCGAAAGGACTATCGCGACATTCCGAGTATCACTGCAGACGCAGATAATAACGAAGATGACATTGAAGCTTTCTGTGAGGTACAAGCTGGAAAGCTCATTGAGAAGCTTGGTACCCCAGAAAAGTACGCCCACGAGATTGCTAAACGAGTTTCTGCAGCAGCTGAAGGTTAGTCGACTTCGAATGACAGGGTAATTTGACTAACAAAACCGGTGGCCAGGTGTTTTTCTGTTTGCTCATCTCGTTTGGATTAATCTCTGTGGTCAGAGCTCCCTCTACGGCTTGGAACGCGAGATGGAAACATTTGACACTGATCTAGACAAGCTGGACAAGGTGTAAGTGATATGCTTCCGCATACTTATCTTGGTTAGCTGACTTTTCTGCTCAAGGTATACCCGTATCATGCAGACCATTGTGGATAAGCCCGTTGCCGCCGAGCGTGATGAGGCCTTGATGCTCCTTGGTTGGCTCGTGTGTGCAAAACGCTCTTTGAAACTGCACGAAGTGCAGACGATGAGGTCAATTGACGTCGACAACAGAGCTGTTCAGTTCGAACGACGAAAGTTTCGCGTTGATCCGAAAGACCTATGTGAATCTCTAGTCGACGTCCGTGCAGACGGAACTATTGAATTGGTTCACATGACTGCAAGAACGTAAGTGGACTGTTATTGTATCAGCGAGCTGAATGTACTGAGTCATCCGCAGGTATCTCGCGAAGAGTCACTTTCTCAACCGTATCGATATAGAGCTTGAGATGGCAACGCTCTGCATCGACTACTTAAACTTGCCATCCTTTCAGACTCCTTCGAAAGAACTGGTGCTGGCTGGAGAATTCGGGTTCATGGAGTACGCCATTGCGTATTGGCTTCGGCACTTAGAGGGCGGGATGAGCTCAGCTCTTCCTGAACACGACAGCATATGTCAGAACCTTACAGAGTCCCTCGAGGTACTGATCAATCGATACTGGAACGAGTCAACTACTAGCAGTATTGCAACCTTCAGATCAAATCCTAGTCGGACTGAGAATCTGCTGCAGCAGTTCAGTCGTTGCCAAAGCTTCTCCCAGATTCGCCTGGCACTCATCTCGACTGACAAGGAACTAAAGCATTTCAGCGATGTGCGTCCCGAGAAATCAGCCTTGAGATTCAGAAGAGTCGTGGAGGCGGTTCGCAGCTGCATGGAAGCTCATGTTCTAGACAGCCCGGACTTAGAGGCATCCGAGGCTCTGAGAGACAGGTACGGCTGTAATCTGTTCAAGTGCTCCAGATTTAGCTGCAACTATTTCACGGACGGTTTCGAGACCTGGGAACAGCGTGCAAAACACGTAGAGCTGCATGAACGTCCAGCCCGCTGTATCGATGAACATTGTAGAAGCTCTCAAATCGGGTTTGCGACGCAAGCACAATTGGACCGCCACCTCAAGAGGATTCACCCGGAATTGACGTCACGTCAGCAAACCTTTCCAACAGACGAGGAGATCGACGAGAGTATGCGGGAAGTTTCACCGGAACCTGAGGCTGTGACCGAGCATGAACTTCCAAACGTACCGACGGTTCCGGACACAGCAGTCGCTCCAGTTCCAGCAGTCACTATAGACCCAGAGGAAGCGGAGTCTCCGCCAGCGCAACTAAGAGAGACGACTGCTAAACGCCGGAGAACTAAGCAAGACTATAGATGCGCACATTGCGACAAGACCTTCAACAAAAAGTTCAACTGGGAGTCTCATCTTCAAACGCACGGCGACTGCCAGAGATTACCATGCCGCCAGTGCGATAAGACATTCGCTAGGCAGAGCGACCTTGTTCGCCATACGAAACTCCACGATTCAGGGAACATGTATAGATGCGGTGGCGCACTTCCAAATGGCCGAAGGTGGGGCTGTAGAACTGACTTCGCAAGACAGGATATACTGCGCAATCATCATAAGTCAAAGAAGGGGAGGAGTTGCATTGCAGAAAGAGACGGTGGAGAGCAAGCCACAGCTTCAGCTTCATAGGCTGAGGTCGCGGACCGGACAAACGCACAGCATCGATTTACCTGCAGACTGAACCAGGCTTTGACCTTGGAGTGAGGCTAGGGCTGACCAGGGCTGCAGAAAACACTCTGAGCGGTCTGACTGTTTGGTGGGACTTCGAAAAATGCACTACTACGACTGGTACAGATCGATAGCCAAGGTTTTCTTTCGCACTATCCAGCAAAGACGTTCCAACCGAAAGGGCAAGGAAGGTAGTAGACGATATAGATGCGCAGACGCACAGAACTTGTAAGGTCATGAGGCACGGGGTATTGAACGCACTGCTCTGGCGAGTTCCTCAAACACACGAAATTGCCCCTATCGCTGACCATGGCTCCCACGACTGTTTCGTGGGCATTGCTAAATACACGAAGATGTGCAGCTTTCAGAAAAAATGGAATCCAAATCTACCGTGGTTTCTTCACAGCGGCTGGAAAATTGAAGCGTATTAGGTGTGGCTTTTGGAAAGTGAGGCAGGGCCCCTTTTTACTGTATACGATATTATTGGTCTTCCCGTTATCCGCCACCAATGCTCCATGTTCGCACATCCAGGGCTCTCCATGTTCGCACATCCAGGGCTCTCCATGTTCGCACATCCAGGGCTCTCCATGTTCGCACATCCAGGGCTGATCCAATCACTGGACTTTGAGCAACCCGACTGCTGTTTTTGATGAAATTTCTCCAGTCTTGAGCGTAGAGAATGAGGCGAGATCACTTATGCTGAGCCGTAATTTTAGCCTCACTATCCGTACCTTCCAGATAGTGCGCACCTTGCCAATGTCGATTTGAGCATCTATTCAAGCCGAAGGCACAGGCTGTATACCAAAAGCATGACGCTGCAGCCTGAAACTGTGGGGGCGTACCTAGCCAGAGCCCGCTCTTGCAGAACAGCTGCGCTTGTGAATAGCTTGTCACTTTTAGGGTTGATACTGTGCTAAATCTGTGATGCATGACCTTTGGAATATCGTTTCATCGTTGCTGTAACAATGTACGATGAAATCGATATGTGAAAGATCACTTACACGATTTCGTGAACCTCACTTCGTGCGTGTTACGACCTTCATCTGCAAAGTTCAATGACTAGGGGTAAAGACAACGTTGTGGCTCAGTTGCAGCTTTCAGCCCCGTCCAAGAGATCTGTCACTATTGTGTGACAGCATCGCGATCGACCGAGAACCTCTGGAAGAGTTCACAGTCTAACACAAATTTACACAACGTGCTTGCAACTGCGCATTGAGATATCGACGATACACCCTCGAATGTTCATCAGTGCGGATGAGACGTGATAGGGGCGCAATCAGGCGCCGCAGGTGTTGACGCAGGTGGCGGCGCCCCTTCACCGGAACCTGCGCGGGGATCATCTCACGTCAGAAAGAAGGCAAACAGTGTACCGGTGATATGACAGCATTGTCATAAGGTGCGCCAATTAAAGGCCGGTTTCTCTCCTGGTGGTGTGTTTTTGCACTCAGCTCTTCGGTGGGGGCCAGAATGGGCCACCTTTGGGGGCCAGAAAGATGTGAAATGCTAAGCCGTAATCAAAGCATGCTTCTCGCCAAATCCGCATTGTGGCGGAGCTTGCGGATTATGGCGTCTCATCCCGTCAGTGCTGCTACAACAGTAACTACTACGATAGATTAATGAACTCCCTAGACCATAGATGTTGCTCGGGCTGCGACGTTGGGGTTCAGCAGTATATTGCTTAGGACGACACGTCTCTCGTGGCTTGTGTATCGTCGCTGTGTACGATAGACCGTCGAGCCCGCTGACATTGCGGTGTCGCGTGGCTGGGATGGTCGAGTAATTTGCGCGACGTCCGAGAAGGGAACCACAATGATACACCTACGCAGGTGGTGCAATGTTTGTGCCGGTATACATGAGGTGGCGTTGGGTTTCCTGAGCTGTCGGTGTCATTATGTTGCAAGGTGGAGAAAGCGTTAACACGCTAGCGTGGATGGGGCCTTCCAATGGCCAGGCACGCCATCGCAAGGCAGAGTGCGCTATACCAGCGATTGGGAAAGTGAGACGTGCTAGTAGCGGCGCAGGATCACACACCTCCCAGAACCTAGCCGGTCCACTCCGACCTTTCCTGCGGGGGACGTGCACGTATGCAGTATGTCAGCACAAGCAGCCTGTCCAATCACCCGACTCTGAGCACCTCGAGTGCTGTCTTTTCTGCATTTTCAACTCGACAAACAGTTGAGCCTCCCTAGCTGCATACTTCTGCTAAGCCGTGATCTCCACCATCTCACGATCCACAATTTGCACGTGACCTTGAGATCCTTCGAGCCAACTGTAACCTTCTTGAAGCGAAGGCGCGCTCTCTTAGACTTTGTTACCGATAGCAAGACGTAGCAAGCTCAGATCGTAGAAATGCAGGCCTCTCTCGTAGAAGACATTTGCTATTTGTGAGGGGTATCACATGTCCAAAGTTAGCACTGTGATGCAGCTGTAAGGTGTGTTGTACTAGTGCCAGAAATGACGGGATCTTGCGACAAAAGTGCGGCAATCATCTGAACTGTTGGACAACTGGGTCCCATTCAGGCAGTTGCAGCTGCATGGAAAGTTTACAGTGCACATAGTATTGTCGACATTGCGACAAGTCACTAGTGGTCTCCGACTCAGCGCAAGAAACCCGTCGCCTATGGCAGCATGTGTAGGTATCGTTGAAGTCGGGCTCCGTTCTCCAGTATGGATTTGCGTCTTGTCACGATAATTACGCTCCACGGATTCACAGGGGGCTGCAGGCGGTCGCAACGCTGGGCACAAAAGCCTTACTCTAATTATAACCCCGGAGCACCGGGAGCGCAATCCAGCGCCGTGGTGACGGGGCGCTCTCCCAGCCGCCCCGGCCCCATAGTGCAGATGGCGTGGAGGATCGCCGCTCTGTCTGCCAATCAACAGTTGGTCTTTCTCTCGAGAGTGTATTTCTCGTGTCAACCTTGGCCTCATCCAAATCAGCTTATTCCACTGGCCACGCTGCTGAGCCGTAATTCCACACAGCTCTGAAGTAGGTCTAGCTTGCGAACTTCTTCCGTCATAGGCTACGCTGTGACTCCGCGACGGTCCTGTCTTAGAAATCAGGGCTAGCTTTGAGCAACAGCCAGGCGCATAAAGGTGTCACTCTCCGATTTGTTGTATACCCAGGTAAGAAGTGCGCATCGCGTCGCTGGTCAATGCTCTCGCCTGATGGCATGTTGGCTGGCGCATCCCGAGGTCTGACCTAAGCGCATCGCGCGCTCGGTAGAGGTCTCATCTCGTTCGTGCCAGCAGCTTCGCGAACCACCAGTACACTGAGCGCGAGATAAAGAAAACCGTATGATTAATATCAATCAACAACTACATCTACGTCGCAGTACCATTCCCCACCACCGTCCCATTCACACCCCCACTACTAAAGTACGCGCAATGAATCAAATACCTCGACGTCTCCGCACTAAACCCCTCCAACGCAACAGCATCAATCTTGCTCAACGAGAAAGCGCCATTATTCATCTTCGTGTAATCACTCAGCGGGATCCTCAGCACCACCGGACTCCCATTCATACTGCCATACGCCGCCGTCGCAACACTAAGACGCTGTATCGCAGTCTGGCCATCGCAGCCGAACCCGCCGCTCTGCAATTGCACGTTGAAGCTCGCGCCTGCACTCGCCGTGACGTTGAGAACGAGGTATTGGGACGCGGAGACGTCGGCGCAGTTTTGCAGCGAGTACCAGTATGAGCCTGATACGCTGGGTTGGAGGACTAAAGCGCCGTCAGTGACGACGGGTGCGACTTCCATGGTGCCGTCGTCGCTTTGGACGTAGCCGTGGTTGTTGCGGTTTGCGACGCCGGGTGTGCAGTAGTTCAGCCACGCGTCGTTGGGGCAGTTGCATGTTTGAAGGGAGGGCGTGGCTGCGACGTTGATTAGACTGATACAACCGACCTTTACGTCCACGTCAGAGGGGTTGAAGGCTGAGAGCGCGACGCTGTCAAGTCTGCTGGTGTTCATGCCGGAGAAGTCGGCAAACGGGATCTGTGCGACTTGGTACGCGTCGGCGCTGGTGAATGTGACGAAGGAGGTGATGGGCACAGAGGAGGGGGGCGAGAGTGTGGTGCACTCCTCGTCTGTCTTCCAGCGCATCGTGACACGGAATGTGGTGCCTGCGGGAGCGGCGACGGAGAGTTGGATGCCCGTTGCGTTTAGTGTGTTCGCGTTGTAGCATCCGCTGTTGTCGAATTGAGAGTACCAGTATGAGCCACTCGTAGAACCCAAGACGAGAGAGCCGTCGCCGTCAACAGAGTATGAAGCGAGAGAACCTTCATCTGTCATTTGGCCGAGGAGTCGATTCACTCGCGGGACTTCCGGTACGAACGTGCAAGTGTTCAGAATGGTACCTGAGCAGAGCGCGCAACCGGGGCTATCCGCCGGTCCTGTGAAGACCAGGGAGTGGATGCGGTAGATTGAGCCTGGAGAGTTGAAGTTGGTCATAACGAATGACTGCAGGTATTCCTGGTTGAAGGTGGCTGGGAATCGCGAGAATGGGATCGTAAGCTGCGTCGATGCGGCGTTGAATGTGATCGGAACGTAAGACGTGACGACGTTGGTACCGCAACTATCAGTGCCGTACCTGAACCCGATGTTCGCGGTCGCGTCTTGCGGGCCGGACACGGTGAGGATGATCGCATCGTAGGAGCTGTTGACCGCTCTGCATTCGGAAGGCTTTGCGAGCAGCGAGTAGAAGTAAGATGTCGCGTCTTTGGGTACGAGGTCGACATATCCGCGGCTAGTCTGTTTGTAGGACTGCATGGTTCGGTCGTCAGAGATAGCCGCGCCCAATGCATTGGTCTGTGTCTTGAACTCATTCGGATCGCAGAAATTCAAAACGACAAAGCCAGTCGGTGCTGGACAACGTGGACCGGCGCCGATAGTGGAAGGTCCGCCAAGAAGAGAGATCCATCGCATCGTGAAGTTGCTGGCGGAGGACCCACCATTGGGCGTGAAGTTGCGTAGTGTGATGCGGCTCACGGAGTCGGTATTGATACCTGAGAATGCTGTGAGGGGAATGGTGATGTTAGAGAAGTTATCTTGGCCTAGGGTGGCGTAAGACCTGGTGTTGACAGTGGTAGTCTTGCCATCGCCTGAGCTCAATACCACATCGAAAGAGCCACCCGGTGGACCGCGCGCGTTCAAAGAGACACCAGTGTAAGCAGTAGCATTCAAGGTAGCTCCATCGACCATGGTATCCGTGTAGAAGAAAGAGTCTGCGCTCGACGGGAGCAACTGCATTCTTCCTAGCTCGGAAAGCTTCGCGAACGTCATCGAGTTGTTGTAGTCGGTCTGACCAAAGATGTTGTTGATACCAGTGATCCACCGATCAACATTCTGGAATGACTCAATCGCCAGGCCTGGAGTGCGGTCCTCTCCTGGTGCTGTTACACATCGCTTCTGGATCTTGAGGTTGTCGATGTAGATGGGTGTCTGCGCTGGCGAGATGTTTCCGATGCGTATTCCGCGGACATGCTTCATCTCTTGTCCCTTGAATTCGGCTAACGGTATGGTGACAGTATGGTTCGAGCCATCAGCAGGGGCGTATCTGGTAACGTCCAAGTACGTGGCACTTGGCTGTTCGAAGTTGCATCCAGTGTCGTACGAGACTAGTTGAACGTAGAAAGTGCTTCCAAGAGGAGCGACCATGTCGAAGTACAGATGGGTGTAGACGGTGGCGTCGAAACAGAATCGTGAGATCTCAGTGTAGTACGAGTTGACGCCGCTGTTAGTGGTCGCAGTGAGCTGCAAGGTACCATCGACGTTGTTTGACGAAAGTCCAGTCGCAGCCGTCTGCAAGAGGAGTAGATTGACGTTGTTGCTGCCAAAGTAGAGTTCGAGGAAGTCGTCAATCATCACGTCCCATGCTATGCACTCCGTATCTCCAATCGGCTTTGGCGTGAAGTCAGGGCATGTAGAGGCGGTTGCGTTGCTGGCCCCGACAGCGAAGTTTAGGGTGTAAAGTCCCTTCGCCGTGTTTCGCAGTACGACCGCGTTCGTGGTCTTGTCGTAGGAGGGTTGCTGGCAGACCGAGAGAGAGCCTGAGGCAGACTGTATAGCGTAGTTTCGTGGGACCTGCAGGGTGAGTCCCTCAGTGCGACCGTCCAAGCGGACTGTCATCACCGCGGATGAATTGTCCGCTGCTGTAATGTCTACCACCGCGCGATCTCGGTTGGTCCACCAGTTGGCCATACCTGTCTGGTTGAAGAAGACTGCATAAGGACGCACCCTATCGTGGAGGGCGCGCTGGATCTGAATCTTATCGAACAGGGCGTCGGAAGGATGAATCAATATGTTGTAGTGTCCGCCATATCGTGCCATCTTCTCAATGTACTTGATCTGGTTCGCAAAGTCTGAGCCTGGGAAGTCCGCGCTGCTCATATTGCCATCACCGTCAGACCACTGGAGTGGGAACTCGTAGTAAGGAAGCTCCTGGAACGACTCCCGGTTATGCGTCACCTGGAAAGGCAAGTGGGTCAGGTGCGAGTTGCCTGCGCATGAAGAGCCGCCGATGATGCCGTTGGCGACGCAATGCGTGGCCTGATACTTGCTCCACGCAAGATTACCCGGACGATAGGTGGTCATGTTGTAGCCTGTCTTGAACTCATCGTGGAGTATGTGTCGGATCAACCAAGCGCTGACGCGGACCTCTCCCGATGCGGAAGCACCTGATGTGTAGAAAGAGAGTCCACTGGTACCTCCCTTGGTGCAGACCTCTCCATTCGTGGGTGTGCCGTCAGCATTGGGTCCGCACTGGTGAATGACCGGGTAATAACCGGCATCAGTTCCTTCGATGAACCGTTCCTGAAGCGTGCCGTAGTCGAAGCCCGCCGCATTGGGCGAGTGGCTGACAGTGTGGCTACCAAAGTCGATAAACGGGTTTCCATCTGGGGCCGTTCGGAATCCACTGATTTGGTAGATGTAGGGAACGCCATACTGGAAGTACGCGGTCTCGTAAGCATCGGTGATGTACTTGGTATGGAGGTTCAAGTTGCCCGCGGCACCTCGGTCTTGTGCTGCAGCCGCAATACCCTGGCCGTGGGGATAGGAGACGTAGGTGTCGATATCCCAAGTAGTGGTGAAGGCGAGTCCTTTGTTGTAAGGAACAGACCACAGGCTCACGAAGTGAGGACTGGTGGTGACAATGTTCTTGATGACGCGAGTTCCAATGTCATATCCGGGGTAGTAGTGTCCGTCGTACCATGGCGAATACCCACCGGCCTCAGCTTGAGCCTGAATGTACAAGTATCCGAGGTCCATGCCGAAACTGTATACGTATCCACTGGCGCCCGATGGCTGGTGCTTGACGATCGCTGCGCTTGTAGCGGATGTATCTGCGCTGTCGACACCATCATTGCGGACCAGGTACTTGCCGAGCGTTTGAGAGCCGTTGATAGGTGTATAGCCAACATTGATCAGACCAGTCTCGGTGTAGTTCTCAAAAAATGGCATGTTGACATCGTAATACTCGGTAAAGTCGAAACCTTGTAGAGCTTGCGTCGGTGTCTCAGTATTCGTCAACTGCAGGACGGATCTGGCACCACTCGTGTCTACGGTTGACGCAGAAACACCGGCCAGAGCCTGGAGAGCGGTAGGTACTTGATTCATGAAGATTAGCCTTCCACCCTTCGCCACGAAGGAAGTCAGGGCTGTGACATCCGCAGAGCTCGGGCTGTAGCTCACGCTCGGAGAGGTGTAAATCAGTAGGTTCCGGCATTGCGAAGAGATATTGAGCGACTGGATAACTTTGACTTGCAGACCGACTGTCTTGAGAGACAGTGTCAGAGGAAGCCTGGACTGGTCTTAACGATTGCTCATGTACGTGTCTTATGAGACGGGATTTACCAATTGGGGTCTGCTTTATAGCTCGGTAGAAAGATGTTGAGCCCAGAGTCCGGTCCAGCTGCATGTCTGTCATTGACGAGTTAGCGAGAAGGTATCGTGGCATGCCTGTGATCTTCTTACCTTGATTGCGATGGTACAGTAGCTGGCTGGCTATCTTCACCCAAATCCGGACTCGCACCTCCAGGCTGCGTGAGCTTGTATATATCCGGCGAGCTGAAAGCCTGACATATCTGCAATATAGCAAGCAACGGCAGAAGAAAGAATGAACGCATACTTGATGCTTCCCTTGGAAAGAGAGGGGTAAAATCCGCAGAAGAACGTAACTCAGAACAAAAAGTGCAGAACCCGACCTTTTGGTCAAGATCCCAAATCGAGAAACCGACTAGAAGCACGGGAGAAATCGCCTTATCCGAGCCCGAGTACCCAAATTGCTAGCCATGCTGGACTAAGGCCGCAAACTTTATCAGGGCGCGAAATCTAGGAGAAATTCGTTAACCTATCTACTTAGGGTTGTTGTTATAGATAGGTAGGTTTAATGTAAATAGTGTAATAAGTCTAATAGGCTAAACTAGAAAGAGTTAAGCTCTATATACCTAGTATATGCTATACTTAGTAGTTATATAATAGCTTTCTCCTATTAGTTAAGAAGCTAGAAGTCTATCCCTAATAAATATATTTCCTACTATTCTCTAGAGGGCCTTGTCTACTATTATAGCCTAGTAAAGAATACATTCTTTAATAAAACTTCTTTCTTCTCTATATAGATAGTAGAAATAAAAAATAAGGCTTATAAAGTAAATAGTAATAAAGGTAGAGTTACTCTATAGAGATAGATAGTAAAAAATATTATTCTATAGTTATTTCTCTACTCTATCTATAGGCCTATAAGTCTAGTAACAAAAGTAGTGCTATTCTAATATAGAGAAGGTGCTATATTCTTACCTTAGCAAGTGTAACTAAAAAGCTTAAGAAAAGATGTAACGCTAAAAGTAGCTAAGAGAGAAATAAAATAATACTAAGAAACTATAGTAAAAGTAACTATTATCTATAGTAGGTAGTAATTAAAATCTATAAAGTTGTAGAGATAAACTTTTATATATTAATAAGATATAGTAGGTATACTAAAGAGCTACTAAGATAAAACTATAGAGTAGAAAAGAGTTATAAACTAAAAATACAACTTGTGCAGAGAACTAATAGTAATATATAGTAGAAAAGAACTTTTATAGACAGCTATATCTATTAATAAAAAGTTCTACTAGGTAGCCTAACCTATAAACTACTAGAAAGTTAGAGAGAGTACGCTAGATAAGTAAACTTTTTTTAAAGTAGTTTTAGTTACACTTTAAATATTATACTAGAATAATAGTATATTTAGAGTATAATTATATACCTCTTTTTAGAAAGTTATAATATTAGAAGCGCTGTTATCTTCTCTAGTTGCTAAAGTAGAGAGGTTGTCGCTATTATATATAGATTCTAGAAGCGTAGAAAGTAGTATATTTATAATAGAGCTTACTTTCTCTATAAGTATATTATCTCTAGTAGAAGTAATTATAGCTATCTAAGTAAGAGTTAGAGGTACTAGAGTAGAGTTAACATTCTCTATAGTAGCCTTATTAGTAACTTTCTTTTAAGAAGCTACTACTATAAGCTTTAGCGTTAGAGATATCTTAAGCTTCTTCTTTAGAGATACGTTTCTAGCATTCTTTATTTTAGTAGTAGGCTTTACCTTAGCGCTTAGCTTTACTTTAGTAGTTAACTTTACCTTAGTAGTAGGTTTCTTTAGTGTAGACTTAGTAGTATTAGTATAGAAAGAAGAACGCTTAGTAGTTACTTTCTCTAACTTAGAAATAGCAGTAATATAACTATAGTAACAAGATAAGTTAAAATAGCTACTATTCTCTAAGAAATTAAGAAGAGTCTACTAGAGTAGAGATAGAGTAAAGTTTATAGGCTAGGTAGGCTTATAGACTAGAGAAATAAAGTTCTTATTACTCTTACTAGAGTTAAGAAAGTTAAGGTTCTTCTCTTTAACAGGGCTATTGCAAAGGTTCTCTAACTTAGTATTATTCTTATAAGTAATACTAAAAGATTTCTATAATTAGAATTTATTCTTAGTATTATTATTAAAAGTAATAGCCTTTCTCTTATGCTGCTAGAATACTAGAGAGAAGCGCACTACTTATTTAGCTTCTCTCTTAGCAACCTTCTTATTATATATAGCCTTAAGTTTTAGATATTAAGCGTTAATATCTACTATAGACTAGTAGATAATACTAAAAAAATAGTTCTTAGGTATCTTTTGTATTCTAGTCTAGACTAGGTTATACCTCTTAAATATATTCTATTTATTACTTTATATCTTAAGAAACTTATAGCTAAGCTAAATTATTCTAAAAGCATCTACAAAGAACTTATTATTAATTTACTAGATTCTTACATTATTAGAGATATTAAAATCTATAGTAACTCTATAATTCTTAAGAACTTTAAACTTACTATTATTCTTAATTTTCTTACTAAGCTTACTATTAGAGTCTTTAACTATTTTAAACTTATACTATTATAACTAGTAACTAAAATAGAAGTTAACGCTAGATAGGTTATAGTAGTAGCCTTCTATAATAATACTCTTAGTATAGTAAGATTTATAAACCTATACGCATTAAGAGTCTTTCTACTTAACACTCTTATCTAGAAAGATAGCTATTAGCGGTGTCTAATAATTCTTAGAAATAAGCTTAGTAGACTTCTTCTTTAGCTTAGTTGCCTTAGAGTCTCTCTTTAGGTAATAGTATAGCTTTACCTTACTCTTACTATTAATTTTAAATATATTATAGATAATCTACTATTTCTTAGAGGCTAGCTAAATATTCTCTAGATCTTTCTAGTTAAGATAGGCTAGAGAGGTAATATAGATAGAGAGTTAATTAACAACCTATACGTACGTCTAATTCTTATTAGTAAGCTTTTTAAGAGCAGCATCTATAAACTAGTCTAGTTAAATAACCTAGTATCTTTGTGCAGTAAGCTCTCTAGTTAACTACTTATTATAGATATCTTGCTAGATATTCTTAGTAATAATATAAGAAGTATCTAGAGTAACTTCTAAATTATTATAGGCAAGCTTAGTATATAAAGATAAAGTAAAGAAGTTATTAACTTTAAGAATACTACGTTAAGTGTTACGCTAGCTAAGTTAGTTAAAAAGTGCGTTTATAGTAGTTAGTGCTCTAGCGTTAAAACTCTAACTTTCTATCTTCTTAGAATTCTAGATAGAGACCTTAGTAGAAGTACCTCTAGTAGTAGTAGTAATATTCTGTAGGTACTTCTATATAGTAGTAAAGTAAAAATAAATAGCTTTATTTATATCTTGTAGATATTCTTACGTATTATTATTAATAGAAAGAAGATTATAATAAAGTATCTATATAGAGAAAGTAGTAATAGTACTTATAAGCTAGTGTATCTTAATAATATTATTTATACTAAGAGTTAATATTAGTTACAATATTAAGTAGTAGAGTATCTTATTATATTCTAGATTCTGTATATATAGATAACTATAAGGCTTAACATTAGAAGTATTAGTAACCTATAGTTTATTCTTAATACGCTTAGCTAATAAAGAAGAGTTACGCTAGGTAGACTATAATATAGTAGAGCTACAGCGCTTACTTCTCTTATAGCTTCTATTTCTCTTACACTTCTTCTTCTTAGGTTAAGGCTATAAAGTATTATTCTAACTAATATTAATAAGAGTATTAATTAAGAAGAACTCTATAGTAGAAGATAAGATAATATCTATATCTAAAGAGAGAACGTTAATAGGTATTAAATACAAGTTAGGCTCTCTAGCAGAAGCCTTATAGATAGATAAGAGTAATATTATATCTATACTAAAAGCTTACTCTTAAAGTGTAGAGACGCGTAATATAGTAGACTACGTAAAAGCTAGAATATTAGTAGTAGAAAGTAATAAATAGATTATAATAATAAAAGTGTAGTGTAGAAAGAATAAAGATTATAAGTATAAGGTTTACTTTATATATAGAGGCGTAGTAGTAGGTATTAAGATATATAGGTAAGAGAGCTAGCTACTCTCTTATCTATTAGGCAAACAAGATATTAAAAACTATACATAGTAATGTAGTTTACAACAAATATTTAATAGTAGTAAGGTATTTTAGTAGTAAGGTGCTATAGCAAGATATATTTCTAAAAAGCTTATTATAGAGAGTGCTAGATATAGTTTACTAAGTTTAAGTTATAGAGTATAATATTTACAGAAATATATAGAGCCTAACAAACCTAGTAGATAATATAATAGCAAAACACTATTACTATTAAACCTATAGAGAAAATAAAATATAAGTAAGCCTAAGTTATATAGTCTAGTAGTTTAGAGATACACTAAAAAGAAAAGTTAGAAACGCTAAAACAAAAGCCTAAAAACGCTAAATTAAAAATTACTAAAAGAAAGAAAAACTATTAAGAGTAGTAATAAGTAGTAATAATATAATAGTACTAATGTCGCGGAATAATATTTAAGAACTAGTGTTCTTACTAAGAGTAAGCTCTTAGCCTATAGTAATACGCAACTAGCTAGAAGACTACTAGATTCTTAGTCTAGAGGGCCTTATTACTAGTATTAAGGCTATAGGCGTTCTAATACACTTTGCTAGACTTAGAAGACTAAGTTAGAGTCTTACTAACTACTATAGAGTTCTAATTACTAGAGTTATAGAAGGCGTTAATACTATATTAGTTAAGCCTATTATAGAGGTAAGAGTTCTTCTAGCAACGTAGAGAAGATAGTATATATATAGAAACGCTAACCTTATTATTATTCTAAGATAAAGCTACTAGTAGCTATAGTAGGCGAGCCTCTATATTAAGCTATAGAAGCGAAGCTTCTATAGCTAGTTAAGAAAGCTCTAGTATAGTAGCTATACCTAGTAGCGCTATTATAGCTTTTTAGTTCTATACTATCTATTTAGACTTTTACTTTTAGTATTATTATAACTTACGCTAGTCTTAGTTAGTAAGTAGATATTACGTATTAAAATTACTTTACATCTTATAGGTAGTTCTAAGTTATAATAAGGTAAGCTACTAATTATAAGCTGCGCCTCTATTTATCTATTTAATAAAATACTCTAGCCTACTAGTTATAGTATTTACTTAACGCTTTAGAATATATTTAATTAGCTTAAGCTCTTTCTTACTAGGTTTATTAGTAATAGCAAGAGGCAGCACTAGAAATAGATAATAGAAAGAGTCTTTATTAGTAGTATAGTAGAGTTCTAACTACAAGGCGTTTATAATATTATAAATACAGAATCTAGGTAGTTACTTAATATAATAGGTATTATAGCTAATCTTTTTAAGAACTCTAAGTAGACTATAACATTAGAAGCTAATCTTTTATAGAAGATTTTTCTTTAACTTATAATCTTTTATAAGAAGAAAAGTAATATAATTACTAGGCTAGAGATTAAGTAGTTAGTAGTAAGCGTTATAGTATACTTTCTAGGTAACTCTTATAAACGCAAGAGCCTCTTCTACTTCTTTCTAGTAATATAGTTAGAGACTCTAGTAATTCTTCTTTAAAAGTATACATTACGTATAAATAAGATTAAAACTATAATAGAGATTAAAATCTATAACGTACTTATAAGGTATATATTCTAAAGAGGTATTTCTACTTATGTTTAAAGAGAACTATAAGTATAGAAGTACTTTAGTCTAGTTCTTATTCTAGTTCGCGGTAATAAAAAAACGTAAGATAATTTCTACTATCTAGTTAGTACGCTCTAACTAACTATTAGCTTAGAGGTGCTAGGCAGATATAGTCTAAAACCTTATACCTATTATAAGGTATTAGTAGCTAAATATTTCTTAGATAAAGATAGGTGCGTAGTTACTAATAATAACGCGCTAGTTACTCTAATTATAAAGATAGTTAGTCTTTATTAAGGTAATAGACTATTATTTGCTAGACTAATAATCTTTACTAAGTACTATAATTACTATCTTTAAGGCCTAATATATCTCTATAAGTATCGCGTTAAAACTATCCTCTATTTCTAGTAGATATATAACAATATTAATATAAGTAATCTTAAATAGCTAGGCTAATTAATTAATAGGTTTTAGAAACTTATAGCTTTTATACTACTAAGTTTAATTAACCTTACATTAGAGGTAGTACTTAAGATATATCTTAAGGTACTTTATAAGCTTCTAAATAAAAAATAAGGCTTTAATATAGTTATAAGTCTAGTTTAGCTCTTAGTAGTAAAAGCTATTATAAGTCTAGCAGAAAACCTTATACATAAGAGCCTTTAGCACACAGAGCTACTTAGCGCTATCTTATTAATTCTAGTAATAGATAAGATTATTCTTAAGAAGAAAATAAAGCCTATGTATAGATTACTTAGAGTTATTCTTATTAGGTCGCTTACTAGAGATAACTATAAGTACTTATTACTATAGTGTATTATTCTTATATACCTACTTAAGCTAGGCCTTAAGATTATTATCTATATCTATAATAAGAGTGTAGAAGACGTGCGTAATATTATTTAGAATATCTATATCTAGGTTAGACTCTAGCACTAAGGTAGGCTAGAGCCTTAAGAAAGCGTTAGAAATAAGATATAGCTTTCTAGGTCTGTAGTAAACGTCTAGGTTAAACTACTATAGGTAGATAGAGGCTTTAGCTAATCTTAGATTAAGACTCTCTAAAGACTCTATTATAGTAAGGTAACGTTAGTAGATAATAGTAGTTACTATAGCATAATCTATAAAAATAAAGATCTTTAGAGTAGCTTTAACTATATACTAGAGTTTCTTAATTATCTAATATAGACCTACTATCTTAAGCTTAGTTAGAAAATAGCGTCTCTCTATAGCTAACAAATACTTTAATAAGAAAGTAAGAGGTTTAATAGAGCACTTCTTAAAGTTAATAGACCTCTTTAGCTAGATAGTAGATAAAGAACTATTATTATTATACCTAGTAGAGACGTTAGAATTAACTATCTTTAGCTTAGAGTCTTCTACTATATAGTAGGCTATAGCTACTATACTATATTATTTAGATAAGTTAACATCTATATAAAGAGGCTAAGCGTAATTCTAGTGTAATAGGTAAATAGTACTATTCTATAATAACTAAACGTTGTTAAAAGCTTTGTAGATAGAGCTATCTACTAGAATTATTACTCTAGTTATTATAGCTATCTATACTCTACTCTTTGCCTTAGATATAAAGTATAAAAGCTTTATCTTAAGTATTATAAAAGGCTCTAAAATCTACGCTAGGTATAGAGTTTACTTATTAAGAAAGTTAATAGCTCTATAATATATCTCTATATTCTTAGCGTACTAGAGAAACTATATTCTCTAAAGCGCCTAGATTTACTTATTAGTAGATATAACACTAAAAGTATTAACATAGTAACCTAGTAGCTTTATAGTTAGGTAGCCTATAAATACCTTACTAGAAGCTAGAGAAATACCTATATTATAAATCTAGTAAAAGAATTACTTAAGGTAAATTACGTAATTCTTAAGTATCTTAGAGAAGATAATAAAGTTATTAATATAGGCTTTCGCAAATGCTACTATATTATATAAGAAAAGATTGCCGTAGTATTAAATATAGAAGACTAAGTTTTTAAAACCTATTACGTATATATTTAAGATCTTAGCGCCTTAGTACGTATTAATAGTAAATATATAGTAGTTCTTAGGTTATATAGTAAATTAGTAGAAATAAAATAATCTATTAACTACTATAATATAGTTTACTCTCTATAGTCTAGTAAGAATGTCTACTTAGGTTATAAAAAGGTAAGTGTTATAAATTGTCTAGTAATTAATCTTACGTATATTAAGTACAGGCTAACCTTTCTACTTAATATTAGTAGTAGTGCTATTAGCTTTATTAGTATATACTTTCTTCTAGACTATAAATACTAGAATAGAAAAAGATACTAGTAGATAAGCTAACTCTATTTTTTAGTTATAGGTAAGCTTATTAAATACCTTATTAATAACTTTCTAGTCTTAAAGACTACTATTATACACCTTTAAAGAAATCTTAATATTCTACTAACTTTTACAAAGCTTAATTAGCATAGCGTACTCTAGTAGAATATTAGTAATAGATTCTTAGTCTATCTAGATATAGAGGTATTATATAACTACCTAGCTAAGAAGTTTCTTAGTCGCTAGAGTTCTATATATAGTAACGCTAAGCGCTGTCTTAGACTTAGTAGAGAAAGAGTTCTATAAATCTAGTAAGGCTATAAGTGCGTAATTACTAGAGTTAATAGAGTAAATAGTATTAGCGTATAGTAGCGTAGTGTAACTAATAGAAGCTTAGCGTTAAAGACGTACTAGTCTATTTATATTATTCTATAAAATAACATTAAAAGAGCTACTCTTTATTAGTATACTATAGACGTAGAAATTCTAACTTATAGTATTAAGAGGCTTAAAAAGATAGTTATATAAGTCTAAGAGTAGGTATAAAGTAAGCGCCTAAACCTTAATTACAGAGTAGAGTAGAATTATAACTATATTAGTAATAGTAACCTTTTACTTTTTCTAGGCGTCGCTATCTTTAGCCTTAATAATTAATCTAGTAATAACTTCTTTATATAGAGGCTATATTATTATATACTTCTTAATATTAAGAGTAATATTCTATAGAACTAACGTATCTATTTCTAAGAGAAGATTAAAGCTAAGATATTCTATAATAAATACTTAGATCTACTATAGCGCAAAGACCTATTTACTAGACTTAGTTCTAGAAAGTATATAGAGTATTAGGTAGACAACCTAAGAGGCTTACATCTTTTCTAGTTCTATACCTACGTATTAGATAGGCTCTTATAGATTCTTCTATATAGTAGTCTTAAAATATTTATCTAAGAAGGCCTTATTTATAAGGCTAATAGCAGCACCTATATTAGGCACAATAGTAAGATTAGGTCTATCTCTACTAGCGCGCACTATAAGCTTTATCTTATACTAATTATAAACTATAGTTACTCTATTAACTAGCAGCAAAGCTATAGACTTTACAATCTAAGAGCGTAGTGCTAGAAGCTTATTTAGCTTTACTAGAGTAACCTTAGGCTATTAAAAAGGCTACGCACCTTCTATAGAAACTAGAGTATTAGCAAATACGTTGCTTAGTTAGCACTCTAAGGCGTAGAAGCTATAATTATAGTAGATATACTTATAAAGTTTATTATTTAAAGTAAATAATAAGTAGTAGTAGATATAAACAAAAGGCTAGTTATAAACTTACTTATTTACTTAGAGATCTTATAGAACGTAACTAACAAAGTAGACATAGCTACTATTATCTTTATTATTAGAGTAGATCTAAGGCTTATAAGAGACCTAGAATATAGAATTATAATTATTAGAATTATCTAAGAAGTAATTCTAGTTACTTACTAGTTAGCTAGAAGTAATAGAGGCGTTAGCTTATTCTACAAGATTATAGAATAAAACGCCTTTATAATATAGTAGCAAAGTAGCGTTCTATAATATTATACTTAAATCTATAGTAGTGTTTATACCTAAAAGTATAAGATAGAAGTCTCTACTAGCTTTAACGTATCTAAGATTCTAGTTATAGTACATATCTTATAGCTAGAGGTATATTTATAACTCTATACTAGGTTAGCTATTACCTTACTAATGTATATTACTCTATAGATTACTATTACTATAAGTTCTACTACTCTAGTTTTGTTAGAGCTATAATCTATATCTATTTAAGTAGCCTGTATTCTATAGACAGAACTACTATTACATCTTATTTCTACTTTACTATATCTATATATTAGAGAGTCTACTATAGACGCGCTAGAAGTTATTATTATAAAAACTATTACCTAGAGAAGTAGAACTATAAGGCTACTAATAGTTAGAACTACTAGCGTTACTCTAAGCTAGGTTACCTACTCTACTAAAACTATAATTATTATTCTAATAAGAATTATTCTACTTACCTATAGTGTTATCTACGTAGAAAACTACTTTTAAGATATACTTACGCTTCTTAAGTATAAAGAGAAAAGCGTTAGATATTATATAGGTAATATTATTACGTAGATAAACTTAAATACATGTATTAAGAAGATTCTATACCTATATAATATAGTAGTTATTATTATTATATCTATAGCTAGCGTTCTAGTAAAGGCGCTTAACTTTAAGATACTACTTAGCTAGTAAGTAACTATTAAGAAGGTTCTTAGGCGTAAAATACTTCTTCTAGAGTTTCTTTATTACTAGAGTAGGTTAAATATAGAATAGCTTAAGAACCTACTTCTAGCGCTTAAGACTCTTACTACTAATAACGTCTAAGCGCTAATTAACCTTAAGATTTAACTAGTACTATAAGAGCGTAGTACTCTTAAAGTATTAGTATAGGTAGTAGTGTATAGTATATTTAGCTATAAATTCTATAGTAATAGTTACTCTTATAAAGTCTAGAAAGTTATAGACGTTATAGTAGTGTGTTTTACTAGAGACTTCTACTATATTATCTAGGTACTAGGCCTTTAGTATATTAGGCTAAAAGAAACTAACTTACTTAGGTATAAACTTAAGTAACTCTTCTATAGACTTAATATAAGCATTATTATCTATAATCTTAGACTACTTAGGTATTAAGCTCTAGTTATTAGCGTTCTATTATAACATAGCTAGCGTGCACTAAGTATAGTTATTACTCTTACTATACTAAGCAGGTTAGAATGTAGTTACTCTAGAGTCTTAATATAGAAAGTAGGTAGAGAAACTAGGCTAGAAGAAACTACTATTTCTAAGATAGTTAAAAGGCCTATTAACGTATTTATAGTAGAGCAGAATATTCTACTAAGGCTATTAGTAGAGAGCTAGGCTAGCGCTACTAGTTATAAAACTATTATAGTTATCTCTAGTAGAATAATATACTATAGAAGAGGCTAGCTAGATTAGAACGTGTAGGTAATATCTACGTAATAAAGCTACTAGATTTAGAAGCCTCTTAGCAAGCTAGTTAGAGAGCTTAGAAGCTAGACTATTCTATTCTTAAGAAGGTCTAGAAGAAATAGGTATAGAAGCCTATAGAGGAGCTATTACGTAAAGCGTCTAGTTAGGTCTTAGCTATATAGTATAATGTTATAGAGTTTTAAAATAGGTATCTTATAGTGTATAATATAGAAAACACTTTATAAAGTTACCTTAATTATATAGAGAAAAGAGCTAGTTAGAGATACGTAGAGAAAGATTCTAGTAAGCACTTTAGAGAAGGTCTTAAGTAATAGACAGCCTTAATAGTATATTCTTAAAGTTTTCTAGTAGAGTAGAGTTATAAGACTATAAAGAGAGTAGTAGATAAGTAGAGTTTCTAGTAAGCTATACTATAATATTAAGGTAAAGAGTAGAGTTAGTGCAAGTAAGCTCTTATAGAAACACTTTCTATACTATTAAAATCTAAAAGGCATATAGAGCAGCCTAAGGCTAAGCCTTCTAAGGCCTATTACTATAATTACTTATATTAAAGGTATAGTCTATTCTTTCTAAGAAGCGTTAAACCTAATCTTTCTACTAGGCTCTAAGGTTACGCTTCTGTTATTAGTTTTTAGATAAGCGCTTAACTATTAGTAGAATATCTAAGAGAGAGAAGTGTAGTAGCTAAAGTTATACTATATTAGTAATAGATAGTAAGAAGCTTTAGACCTATTATTAAATAGGTAACTATTAAATAGTAGTATCTAATTTACTATTATTCTAAGTAGCCTTATAGTATATTAATAAAGAGAGAGCCTTAATAAAAGAGTTAAGTGTAGATGCGTATAAATACTATAAGTTATAAGGTAATCTATAAACTAAAAGTAACTCTAGTAATAGAGGCTATAGTAGAGGTAAGGTAGATAGCTAGGTAATAGATAATAAGAAAACTTCTAGTTTAATAGTAGAGGTAACTAGTTAGAGAGAAAAGACTAGTAGAGGTGTAGGTTCTATAGCTTATAGCGCAGAAGAATTCTATTAAAGTACTTTCTAGGTAGTAAAAGTAGTAGATATATAAAAACTACTAGTTAAAGCTCTAAAGTTAGTAACCTTCTTATTAATAACTTATCTAGCAGCTCTAAGTCTCTTAATAGCTAGTACCTAGTACTAAGAGTAGCTCTATTCTAGGTTATCTTTAAAAGAAGCGCGTCTTAGAGAAAGAAAGAACTAGATACTATAGGTAGAAAGAATTACACTAGCCTAACTATAACTCTTAAAAGGTATAGAAGTTTTATAAAGTTTAAGAATAGTCTAAGCAACTTTAAGCTTACTATAAGAGATAAGCTCTTAGTACTTAGAGGCGCTATTTAAATATACTATAAGATTATAGACGCGTACTATATTAATTATAGTAATAGATAGAGAATTAGGTATTATAGAGAGAATAAAGCTAGTTAGTTATAGCTAGAGCTAGACTAATAGTAGTAGTAAAGAAACTAAAGTAGTAAGTATACTTTATACGCACCTTAGTACTAATACAAAGTAGTGTTTAAAGAAAACATAATAGTAATAAAAGCGTAGTAAGAAATACTACTATAGTAGTAGAGTCTATAATAGAGGTGTAGTAGTATATAAAGAAAGAGAAGAAAAGAAAAAAAGAAATAATATAAGTATTCTTATACTTATTAGCTAGCTAGTAGAAACCTAAGTAGTATATATATAATATATATATGCTAGGTATACAAGAAGAGAAGAAGTATTTAAAGAGTATTATTAAATTAGAAGTAGCTCTTATAAATCTAGTAGTTATTTATTAGAACTATAAAAGGTATAGCGCTAGTAAATAAAAACTATAAATTAAGAGAAGAGGTAGAGTAGTTCTACTAACTACACTAGTTAGTTACTATAGACTTATAAACTAGTAATAAAAGTAAAAAAAGCTAATTAAGTATATTAGAAAAAGTTCTTTTTAAAGAGCTTAAAGAGAGAAGTAAACACTACTAACTATTATTAGAGGTAAAGAAATCTAGTAGAAGCGTTGCGCTTATATTTATTTAACTAGAAATACCTATTACTATAGCTATCTAGACGTTAGCCTATTTATAAAAAGAGCTGTCTATATAAGATTACTATATTATAAAATATAGGTTACTAGGTACCTAGTATATATATTAGTTACTTTAACCTCTATAGAGCGTCTTAGTAAGAATGCTAGTTCTTTATAGTAACTTAGTAATATAGTAAGTATACTTAATAAAGATAAGTAGAGAGCGCGTAAGAAGAATTATAACGCTAAAAATAGAGAGTATAAGACTAGAACTTGTAAATCTAAGAATAGCTACTAACTATTATAGATAGGTAAGTTTAATATAAATAGTGTAATAAGTCTAACAGACTAAACTAGGAAGGGTTAAGCTCTATATACTTAGCATGTGCTATGCTTAGCAGTTATGTAACAGTTGTTCTAGCAGGGCACTAACAAGCGACTACGGCACCATGATCGCCGGTACCTGCGCTATTAGCATGCATCTAGGGTAGGAACTCGTGTTCATTGAGTTTGGCGTGGGCCCCAAAGTCCGCACAGACGCTGCATCTCCATAAATAACGAGTTCTCTCTTGTAGGCCGAGGCGCCGGTTTCATATTTGGCAGCGGGAGCAACGATGATGCGTCGAAGCGTCATGGCGAAGAGGCGAACGCGATTGGTTTGGTCGCGATTGAGATAACCTTAGTGAAGAAAAGGAGAGGGCTGGGTAGAGAGTATTGACTGCTTGAGTAGCGCTTACTAGCACCGATGCGTACTTACGTCATTTTGGAACCTTCGCGCCCGAAAAAAGAAGTAACAGGGCTGGCTCCTGCTACATGACCATATGAACAAATCTAGAGATACGAGGTAGTTGCACTCGCTGCATCGCCACAGTCTAGCTGGAAGTCGAGAAGCTATGTCAAGGATGAAACGAGGGTACCGCTTCGGCTCAGCCGGCTTCCCGTTTTTCACGGGAGTCCAGGCCCGTGGATACGACCGGAACTCTGGAAGTTGCGCAGAAGACAATGTCTCGAACGCAATCTGGCGGCATTCTCACGTGGGTACACATCAGTCATTGTTACTGAGAGGTCGGGTAGTCGCCCCAGGTCCGCATGCTTTTCGGTACCTGCCAGGGTAATTGTCTACCGAAGAAGTCGGCTCCAGCATGTCAGGCAGCGAACTCAATGTCAAATTACTATTCCATCAATATACAACCTTTGATTTTGGGGAAAGTCAACATTAAGGTGTTCACGTCAGCACCAGACCTTGGAAGGTTGTGTGCGGATACAGCTACACGTGACTCCTGCCAATGCCAAGCCGCCAGAAGCCCTGCCTCGCGTGCCCGTCGCGCGTCCCGCTGCAACATCCTGCCGACCCAGCAGTCGATGGAACCCCACCACCGCATTGCAGTAGCCATGTGGTACTGCAGCGTAGTCCCAATAATTCGGTTTCGTTAACTTGGACGCATACTACGGATCTTAATCGTTCCTTCCTGATGTATCGAAAGTGCAACGCGCATACCTGCACCTAGCCACGACCAAACCGATGACGAACCTATCGGCGCTCCGAGCCCCATCACCTTGCTTCGAAAGCATGAAACGTGCGCGCGCATTATACACTGTAGACCAAGGCAATGGAGTACACACGGGTTGTATGGCTTCGAACAATACTTGCCAGTGCTGCACGCGCTCCAGAGCTCGATGCCGAAGCACCAGACTGCTCCATATCCTGCTTCGCACCCTGCGTACCACGTAGCTGAGGCACCATACTTTCTATGTTCAGAGCCTACGTACATGCTCGGATCCTTAGAAACGCCGACTCAATCCTCAGATCCTGATGCTAACGTAGATCTGCCGATGCGCGCTCGTGAAAGTATCCCCTCGGTGGAACGCAAGGTCACGCTGGCCCGACGAACCCTCTTCCTGACGATTACTATACAAACAGGAGTACATTACTACACTAACGCGTCTACGGCTTACTCAACTGCTCCTTCCTAAAAAACTTAAAGAACCCCAACGGAACCACCAACTGCGCCGCCAACCCAATCCAGAACCACGGCCTACTCAACCCAGCCACCACTCCGGCTGAGAAATCCGGAAACACATCTCCAGGCCCATTCGCATTCGGCGCCGTCGCCTTCGCCAGCATCGTAACGAGCGTACCGAGAATCTGGGCTAGAACAAGAGACACCGCGATATGAATCCGAGTGAGAGTCTGCAGGAGCATCATACCAAACCCAACACCCTGAATAGCGTCGAGCAGACCAAGCCAGAGCCACAGACTGCGACCCGCGAGCGCACCGGCGACGGGACCGCCCGGCATCCAGGGGACCCAGTTGCCGATGCCGGAGACGCCCCAGAGCATTTGGGCCCAGCGGGGTGCGCCGAGGCCGATGGCGAAGATGGGTAGGAACCAGGAGTGGCTGCCGCTTAGCTTGGCGAAGAGGAAGAGGAAGGCTGCCCAGATTACAACGAAAAAAGCGAGGACGAGCAGGCCGACTGCCCATTGAGGTGCTGCGTGGGAAGACCAGAGGTACGCCCAGCTGCGTCCGTAGGGTGTGCTCAGGAAATAGTTTTGCAGGATGATCATGACGAAGAACCAGCCTACGAGCTTTCTGCGGAGGAGTGTTTTGTAGAAGGAGGGGATCTTGCCTGGGGACTGGTGGTAGTATGATGGCAGAGACGTGATGAGGAGAGCTCCGATGGTGAACATCAAACCGGCTATTGGAAGCGTGATCATCGCGGCCTTGGGCGAAGAGGTAAGCGCATTGCTTGCGTCGGAATTCGCGAGCGTGCTTCCCCAGTAGAAGAGTGCTGTGATGTATAGTTGTTGTGTTCCCTGGATCATGCACGCTCGGAAGATCCAGGATTTGATGGGCGCGCCACCTGAATGGGTCAGTACGAACAAGAAAGATCGGAAGAGAAGAGCGAGCTTACCTTCATCACCAAAGTTCAGCGCGAAGAATATCGAGCCACTAGCCGAAGCAGAAACATACAGCCCCGTAGCAACATTCTGCACCCAGTCCCTCGCGACCCCGAACTCCGCAAACGGCGCAACACCCACGAACAGGAAAGCAGCACCATATACTGCGAAGGGCGCAGAGAGAACGAACTTCGATGGCAGCGTGCGAAACATAACCCACCAGACACACGACATGACGATGAAAATCGCACCGACAATATACAGCTTCTCCGGACCCTGACCCTGAGGACCAGTCAAAAGAGTAATCTGATACGAGTTCGCCGCCATAATCTGCCCGAGCGCAAGAAGAATGGAGTAGATGGGCCAATCGCCAATTCGCGTCTGCAGCCAACGCTTGAGAAGCGACGGGCGTTGGTAGTTCGCACCGAGAAGGAATTCGTCCACTTCACCTGAGGGCCGTGGAGAAGCTTCTTCGCTATCATTTTCGCTTTCCTGCATGGACGGAGACTGGTAGTGCGAGTAACTCGAACTCCGGCTGCCGTTGCTGTGCAAGCTCTCGCGGGGCCATGCAGGACGCGGACTAATACCCAGACCCGCTCGGCTGTCTTGAGAACGCGCGCGATCGCCGCGACCCAGTCTCTCTGCGCGCATCCGCTTGAACCATTCTTTCTCGCTGTCGACGAGGAATTGCTCGACGCAGAGGTCGTTTTCGGAGGTCTTGCCGCTGAGGCTGCTGAGCATGGATTCGAATTTGGTGTAGTATACGCCGGTCTTGTCTTCGAATGTTGGATCCACTTTCTGTAGGCTGAAATCGGTTGTACTGGCGTTCTTGATGGTGCTTAGATCGAGAGCAGAAGAGCGGTTTCGTCGGTGGTGCGATGACCGCACGCGCATGGGGAGGCTACTTGGGTCGAGGAGGCCGCTTGTGGGTGGCGATCTTATCAGCATGTCGTCGGTCTCGTCGTCTGCAAGCGGGCTGCGAGATCTGCCACGTCCCCGATAACTTGTGTCGATAGGCGGCGAATCTAGTCCGTACGCACCGGCAGTGTTGCCTTCGAGAGCTGCTACGGCGAGTCGGCGCTCAGACTCACGGTAGTCAGCTTCTGCTTGCTCTCGGCTGATGAACATCTCTTGGTCGTGCAAAGACCCTTGGCTCGAAGTTATCGCGCCTTCTGGGTCATACTCATGGATGTCTGGTGTTCTGGACGGCGAGCGCCGCTTGTGAACCTGTGTGACTGCATCACCAGAGGGATGCATCCTTGTTTCGTGTCCAGGTCCAGAGCGTACACCGAGCGAGAGACCACGGCGAAGTGTTGTGGAGTAGTTGTCAGGGTCGTGCACTTCGGTGTCGTTCTCAACAGGCGTTTCTTCGTAATTCGATAGCCTGTCCGTACTGACAGCTCGAGACTGAGGAGGGAAGAAGCTTTCATCAGGGAACTGCAGCGATGTCTGGGAAGCCGCAGCCCGTGATCGCGGGCGAAAGATGCCCTTGGATGCCGAATCTTTCTTCTCGTTGTGGATCTTGATGGCAGTCTGCTGGAGAGTGTTGAGATCTTCCACCCACTTCGCCACCGGAAAGCGCTGTTTTGCGGATCTTGCTCTCATGATCGCCCTTGTCTCGGTCTTGGACTCCAGGGCGTCTTCGATGGCTGACTTGAACTGGTGCAGCATGTGTTTGGTGGTTGTCGATTCGACCGTAAACCACCAGCCAGGCATCTGGCCAAGACCGCCGACGCGAGCGCCCACACCAAGCGCGCCTTTCCTACCGAACTCGACAGCGACGAGACCGAAGGGCTCATCGCGAGATGGAATCAGGGCGAACTCCGCGCCCGTGAAGATGAAAGGCGGGAGGGCGGTAAACTCTGGCTTGGAGAACACGCGCCTTGGGTACTTCTCCATCATCTTTCCGAGCTTGAGGGCTGCAAATTTACCGTAAAGGTCGATAACGGGACCTATGCAGATGAGCTGCACGTTCGAGTGCTTTTCGAGGACAGCGGGGAAGACGTCGGCGATAAGGTCAACACCCTTTTGATTACTCCACCGACCAACAAACACAAAAAGCTCAGCATTAGGGTCCTCATCCAGACCAGCCCACTGCTGAGCCTGTATCCTCAAATCCCCACGACTAGCCTCATACGCCGGATCAACAACGATATTCTCATTCTCCTTCTCCGGTTCCCAAGGAGCGGTGTCACTCGGATCAGGATTTGGTAGTCTGCCAACTTCCTTCAGACCCCAGAAGATAGGGTAGCGAGCGTAGGAACGTTTGCCATACTTGTTTGAGACACCGACGGCGCCGAAACCACGTTGGTGGATGCGAAGGTAGCTTGCGCCAGCGTGCAGAAGATTGAAGACTTCGCCGAATTGGACGTACTTTTCGACGACGGAAGGCTCGAGATTGTATACGCGGCAGACTTCGTCGCGCTCCTTTGGTGTGCGCATCGGCCACAGTCCTTGGAACTCTGCGTTGTGTAGGGAGAGAGCGCAAGGTATTGTTCGTCCTTTGGAGAGCAAGTACAATGGTGCCGCAGCGCCATGATAATCGTTGATATGGTACAGATCGATGGGGAATCTTTCGATAGTCAGAGCGATACAGGCGTTCCAAGCGCTGTAATACACAGCCGAGTCCAGATCATCCATACGGGGTGGGTAGGGCTCAGTCTTGGTCTGCTGTCGAAAGATAGGCGCATCCAACAACACGTATGTGATGTTGTTGAGCTTGTGATACTGGACCTGGATCTCGTACTCAGTATCGAGAATGGTCACCGTCATAGGCTCCGCTGGTTCATCGATAGGGTAGTCCACCCCACCGACGCAAGGAACGACCCAAATCAAGTCTTGATGAGGAAGGTTTTTCCCCATGAGCTGTGCCATGACACCCAGTCCACCGATCTTGATCTTGATCGCCCAGTCCTCGATGTCGTATTCCATGGTAGCGATAAGAATCATCGGCCTCTTCTTGCTTGCGCCAAACTTACCGATAGCCGCAGCGGGCATGGGAGACGAGTCTCGTGACTTCGGAAAGCCTAGACGCGGAGTAGATCGTTTCAACTCGACAACATCATCAGACTGGATACTTTCGAATTTATGGCCACGACGCCAAAAGGCCAAAGATGCGAAGAAAGCGAGACCCTGCGCGCTCACACCCGTCTGGTTGAACTTGACACCATAGAAGGCACCCTTGTAGATCCAGATACTGACTGCAGCTGTCAACACGGGTAGAGACCAGAGAAGAGCGAACATGATCAGTTGTATGAAGCGATTGCCTGTGTAGACAAGCTTGTATGCCAGGGTCGCATCGTCGATCTCAACGCGATACGCCAGGTACGGTCGAGGTGGCAGAACAGACATGTTGAGCACGTTCTTTGCGAGAGAGTCCGGAGGAAGTCTGTCCAGAACGCCGTCGTTGTCGACATCGCCGAAGACGAAACCCGCGTCGGGTTTACCGCCGGGATTCATGCCCCAGACATTGACTTGCGCGACCGAAGGCCATTCGGTCATGATGTGTAGCTTCCACTTCCCGTCTTTGCCGAGGTCGAATGAGCTGTCGATACCAGCATCGAATCCAAATTGGTTGTACGGCCCATGAGCAAAGAGATGTGGAAAGCGTCTCGGTTTGCCCTTGTAGTCCGTGTCGGTGTGCTGGATGTGATCGCTACTTCCAGTCACGCGGTTCCAGTATTGAAGAATGACGTGCTCGCCCTCCCATCTTTGACGTTTGGTACCCGACCAAGGCTGCGTCTGAAAGTCGCTGTTGCCGCCTTTATAGTCTTCCCATTGGCTCCAGGTTGATCCCCAGTTGGTCGAGTATCGCCACTTGTTAGCGCCTGGGGCGACGTGCGACACGTGTAAGCCCTTGGAGTCCTTCTTGAGTGTGCCGGTAGTGTAGTTTGCGATACGAGGGAAGACCATGGGGTTGTTCTTAGCTCCGATCCGGATCATGAAGCGGTCGTTTGCATTTGTAAAGCGCTCTCCATCCTTGGTAGTGGCGTTCTTGACGGTGACAGTGTGAATGCCGTGAGAGGCATCCTTCAAAGTCGCTTTCCAACTCCATTCTGACGTGGAGCCACCGACAAGAGTCGATACTAGCGACGAGATATCAGCACAGTCGACAGTGTCTTCGTCAACTGTTGCAGAGAAGTCATTCTCGGTATCAGATGTAATGACGAGGTCCTTGGTAATCCCATCGCAATCCATCGCTTCGGAGAATTGCAACTCAATGTCAAGTGAATCCCTGTCTCCCGCCCCTTTCGTCGACTCGATTTGGGCATCATGGCCTGGCGAGAACTTCGTGATGACGGGAATAGGATCTAGCCAGTTGGCCTTTGGCACATACGCCCGGAAGTCATACGCCTTCATATCGAGCTCGTCGACGCAACCGTTGAACTCCTCTGAGCCGTCGATGCCTAAGGCGGTAGAGCTGTTCCCGAGTTTGATCTCATCGTACGGAGCGAACAGGTTTTTGACTGTCGTTCCAGCGTCAAATGCGGATATGAATGCCTTATCCTTGTCTTTGCAGTCGAACTTGTAGCTGACATCGCGATCCTCGTTGGAGTAGACGAGCCAGATTTGCGATGATCCAGTCCCTTCGGTCAGGTTTTGTACATCCGGATACTGATTCCTCATGACACTCCACATCCCGAACTCCGATTTTGTTCCATTTGAGCCTGGTAGCTGTACCAAGCGAGTCTGGTTCGAGAGCGATTGTAGAAAGTAACCGTCGTTGAGGACAGGATACTGGGTACGGCGGTGATACATATTCTTGATGATGTTGTGAACAGGATGCGAAGGATCTCGGTGATCTTGGCTAACGGTGTCGTCGTTGCAGCCATCGAGTACCGCTTCGAGTGGCATGTCGTAGTATTGCGAGCTGCCGAGGCGGTAGCAACCGTGGTTTTGCCACCCTTGTGCTGAAGAGATCGGCTGTCGACCGAAGATGTAGTTGGCAGCAGTGCTGTCAAGTATGTAGAAAGCCTGTTCCTCGCCCCAGAGAAGTTTTGGAATACCAGGCATGTGGATCGTTGTGACAAAAAGGCCAAGCAGCATTCTCTCGGTGCCTTGCTTGATGGCGGGCCAACGGAAGACATCCTGATGATGTTAGTACTTATGATAGGAATGGTGCAGAGATGCTGGAGAGAGCTCACCTGGTTCGTGACCCCATACATGTGTCGCGGATCAAATTCCCCACTCTCGGCATTGACGAAGTCGTTAGTGGTGAGAAGTGTATTCCAAGCATTGACAAAGTTGACGGGAACATCGTATCCTGCTTCCAGATTGCCGTCTAATCCAAGAAAGCGGGTAAGCGATCGATATGTGCTGTAATGAAACGCAGCGCCATCCAACGCCTGTTTGCCATGTGCTCGCAGGAAATACTTGTCATCCGAGTTGTTCGTCAGCGTAACGGCTTGCGTGATGTTGTCCGGAACCTGATCAGGTTGCCTTCCGCGCCCAAGGTAGATGGACGCAAAATTGTTACCTCCTGTGATCTCGCCGGGCATGAAGAAGTTGTTCTTCCCATACTTCCGCGCGCATTGTCGGACGAAGTCGCCAAACTCAGCTTGAGCTTCGACCGTGACTTGTGTAGCTTTGTCGAATCGGAAGCCATCGATATCCAGCATCGCTATTGTGATGCACGAAAAGTGTTCGATCTTTTCTCGGACTGAAGGTACCCATTCTCGTAAACGGTCTTGGACGGATGCGAACTTGGATAGCTGGCGCTGCCAGTCGGGAAATACACCGAACGCTTCCGTATCGCCATACTGCGAGAGGTAGATCGTTAGTACAACTACTCTGCTCCTTGCTATCAAGTTGCGTAACATACCTGATCAAACTCGCTGTCATAGCACCCGACAAGCCTGCTAAACGTCTTATCAGAATCCTTCAACACCGGTTGCCCTGACTCGTTCCAGAAGTTGGGGTATGCGCATGTGCCGTTGTAATTGTTCCCGAACGAGAAGTCTAGATACTGGCGGCTCGACTTCCACTGCACTTTGTGTTCTTCCGGACGAAACGGTGCTGTCTCGTTGAGGAAACCCTCGAAGCCAAGAAGGTCACCCATGCTACACACGCGATTAGCTAGGGTGATCGGGTGTCACTTGTGCTACGTACGTCGACATTGTGTGGTCCAGTATCACATACATCCCACGCCTGTGGATGGCGTCGACAGCTGCTCGCCATGCTGCTATATCTCCGTAATGCTTATCGAGAAGCGTCAAGTCTAGCGGCGAGTAGGAGTCTGCCTTCCATGGGTTGTTGATGAAGGGCGAGCCGGCGATATAGATGCCCTGTACGTCTCAGCTCGAAGTTCATGGATCAGTAGACTTGCTTACCTTGATACCTAGTCCTTGAATATAGTCCAAGCTATCTACCAACCCCACCAAATCACCTCCATGTCTCAACTGATTACTCTGCGAGTCTTTTTCGTACACCGTCCCGTTGATATCATCATTCGTCGGGTCGCCGTTGACAAATCTATCCAGAAACAGTGTGTAGAATGGGAATCGCCAGTTCTTTGGTGATGGGTGGAATGTGTGGTCTTTCCATTCGCCTGAGTAGTCGAGGGGCTCTATAGCTGCTTCATTCTCATTAAGATTGTATCCAACAAATGCTTTGTCGAACCTCAAGCAAGAGACGACGGAAACCAGAACTAGCTGCAAGAGCGTGAAATGCAGCATGTTGAACGAAAACGCTAGGAGAGGAGTTTAGAGACGGATGCAGCCGTAAGCGGCGCCATTCGGAGACCTTTATCTCGATGACCACGAGGGCTTAAGGAACAGCCTTGCGCACATCGGCGAAGGACAGAGCGGTGTTTGACAAACTGCACGCCTCGACTCGCTAACGCCAGCCAGATACCGCAGTAAGTGCAGTTGTTGGAAACCAAAAATAGCGGTCGCGACATATCGTCTGAGTACATCGGTCCCGCTCTTGATCACCGCATGAGACAGAGCTCAGCCATCGGCGTGGCTCTGGCATGTGCATCGTCTCAGATCCTACTGGTCGGTTACCGAACGTTACAGCGGTCTGCTATGGTAAGGCAGTTGCATTGCTGATGATTGCCGTCATCATCTGATGGAAACCTCAGACTAGTTTGCAGTGAGACTCCTCAAGAAGGTGGTGTGATGGACAAATGTCAGAACGTAAAGCTGCAGAAGGGAAGTGTAACAGATGGCTTAAGGCTGAGATGGCCGCTATCGGTTGGCCGAGAAGTGAGTGAGGTTGCACAAAGATAAGCGGCGTAAGATGCTTATTGGGACGGGGAAAGTCAGACACCGCCGACGTTGCACATGCTGGCTTGTCAGCAACGGCTTAAATTACAGCTGAAGCAGAGAAACCTGGTGTTCTGGCCAGTAGCTGAAAGCTTGCATGAAACCTGCCGCATCCTTTAGCTTGCGACCGTCCTCAGCCGTGGCAACATTCCTCATTCGCGAGTGCGGGCAAACAACTTCCGAGGGATTGAAGGCGGGCGCCGGTGCGACGATGTTGAGGCTGAGAATTGCGCTCTTCGCTCACTAATCGAATTCGAAGATAGAGTCGACGAAAAACAAAGCATGGCACGATGAGGGTATCCTGCCTTGGTACTGCGATGGCGCATAGGAAGTGCCGGTGAGGGGAGCCTAGGATGAGATGAGAGTAGCAACTGGCGGGCAGCCTGCAGCAAGCCATCACAGCTTTCGCAATGAATGCGATACCTATACCCTTTCATTTCTTGCGATAAGAGCGATGATAACACGAGATACTGGATGTGTTTCGGATGAAAGCAGTCGGTGGCCGCTGGTGTTGGAAGGAATTGGTTGCAGTCGGGCCGACTCTCATCGCACTCAACCGCCTCGTCGCTGCCTGCTGCTGCCTGGATGATCACCACGCCCGCCTTGGCACAGTATGAGTATATGGTTACCAGCACCACACATGTAGAACTTGATATGATCCCATATAGAACCAAACAATGGCTACAACAGCATCCCCAGAGCTCAGACGTTCAAAGCGCAAACTGGACGAGCAAGCCGCTAACCCAGTTCCCACCCCCAACCATGCATCAGCACCCAAGAAACGTGCGCGTAAAACCACTGCATCAGACATCACACCCATACAACCACGTCCAACCTATGACACCTTACCGCCCTTCCTCGCCCTCCCACGAGAGCTGCGAGATGAAATCTACAAGCACGTCCTAGAATCCGACAACACATCAACGCTCAAATCCGGGGCCCGCAACATCATCACACGCTGCGGGCTCGCCGGAGTAAACAGACAGATCTGCGACGAGTACATCGACGCCGTCCTCTTCCACGCACCCGTCATAACAACCACAGTGCGCAACCACAACTTCGCACCCGTCGTCACGTTCCTAAACCGGCTGTCGCAGGCCCAGCTGAAGAAGCTGAGCAACGATGGACTTGAGGTCGCGGGGGCATACGACAGTCATGCGGTGCCGATGCGCAAGATACGTATTATTCTGTCGTATACCGCTGGTGCGAAGGATAGCCATGCGCAACTGAATCGCTGGCTGGACAGATTCGATAATCCTGATAAACGGGGGTTGGGGATTGAGTTCGAGTACGAGGGTGATGGGACGTGGCACAAGGGAGGGTACAAACAGAGACCTAGGCCACGGGTTGGTGCGAGTAAACGGTGGATAGAAGAAGCGCAGAAGGTTAGAGATGGCGGTCGTAGTCGGAGACGGAATGGGTGGTATGCAGTTTACGGGCGGAGGTGCTGAAGGTCAATGTACTTCTGGTGTCGGATTGCATGGTCGCGGTGTTGTGTGAGCTGGAGCGTGGAACTTGGAATCTGTGAAGACATCTTCCTCACGTGATCGTACAGAAGGCATCTGACCGCACCCAGATCCCCAATCCTATGAGCAAGAGCCGCGAGGACCATGAGATTCCGGGTAAATGGTAAAGACATCCCACAGCCGGCATGCATATTGGCAGTCGCGAGCCAGCAGTTACGGCAGGCACGGAACATTTTCGCGAGTTGCAATATATTCATACCATCTTGCGCTCCCTCCTGATTGGCCCAAACACAAGAATACACCCTTCGTTGACCAGAAGATTAATATATGCAGGGCGCGGGCGAAGAGTCTAGATCGAGGCCCACGTCCGGCGAAGTCCACGTGCAGTCTTTCTCGCCTGGTGCAGGTGCCGACATATGGGCAAAAAGGAGTGTGTGCATATCGCAGAGGCCCCCTTTTGTGTTGTTTTGCGGCGAAGCGAAAGGGATGTTGTGGCACGGTGCGGCGGGACCCGAAGACCTGTTTCGCGAGGTGAAGGACGATTTAACGCACGTCATCTTGGGGGCGCGTTCGGATGCTGCGACGGTGATTGACATACCCGCGGACTGCGCATAATGTGATTGTTGTTATCGCAGATCCAGCACCCACCGAACAGCGTTTCGCAGAATCTAGACTTTGGAGCATTTACATTTACCGCAGCCCGGAGCTAGTGTTGAGTACATATACGAGTATGCAGTCGCCCTTCCAGCTTCTACCATCGACTACTGCACACGCGGTGTGGTCACCGACAGAGTTTGGAGCTAGCGCCTGTCGCGTATAGTCATCGCGAGTTTTGACAGTTTGGTGGCGTGTGTCGCGCCGGTTTTGGGTCGCGTTCACGTTCTGGCTTGGTGCAGGCTGGGGCGAAAGTATGTATAAGTGCTCTGAGTTATCGCTCAACTTGCATCAAGGCTTGGTTGAGGTAACTTGCGGGTAAAGCGGCGCATACACGAGGCTCGTGGCATTTGTGTAGGTACTGTAGCACCTAAACTCCGGATGTCCCGAGCTAGCCTGTTAGGCGAGATGCCCGCTTGTCGCCGCCCCAGCGCGACATAGATTAATCTCGTGGTTTCTGCCACGAGGGCGCGCACGCGGGGAACCGGAGTGCCATGTCGTACGCAATATGTAAATTGATGAGGGACAGTTTGAGAACCTGGGCTAGCGACGTTGCTAGGATGGCTGACTTGGCGGGGTTTAGTAGATTGATGGGCAGAAGTAATTACTGTTTAAGAGCCGGGCTCGTCGATCTGGGCTGGTATCGTGTTGTGCGCTTTGTGTTACTTACTTTTTGGTGCTGTTGTTTGTGTCGATCAAATACCTATCTTTCGGGACTTTTCCATCACTTTTGGGGTTATTCGCTCAATTCTACATCTGGCATCTGCAGGTTGTGCTTGAGACATCATGAAACTCTCAGCTATCATCGCGGTCGTCGCCGCGTCGGTTGCGCTTGCGTCGCCTGCTGCAGTACGTTCTCCCAACCTCTCACATCTTACATCTTCTTTACTCTTCCTGACTAACCACCAAAACAGGTCAGTCTCAATCGATCCGTCAAGGAGGTCAGGAATGCGGATGGAACCACCGCAGCGGTCTCTTGCATCGAATGTCCTTGCGATGGCTTTCTTGGGATATGCAAATGCGTATGTATTGACCATTGAAGAATGACGATGAGGATGGGGATAAGGCTGATGAGAACAGATTCCAAATGGGTGCTGCTGCATTACTTGAGCATGAAGGAGGGATGATGGGTTGGGTGGTTGGGTGTTTGTGCATTATCGGCGTTGAGGATTAATATATACAACATGGTGGAACTGTTTTACAAGTACAGGAAGTGAGGATGATGGCTGAGCGGAAAGGGAAGAGGAGGATGCTCGCGCATAGTATAGATACCTTTGTCCGTCAAAAGCATCAACAGCATTCGCCTTCTTAACATCATCTCCCCTCCCCACCCACCCCACCCTTCTCCGCCTCCTCCCTCTCCCTCTCCTCCTCCCCCCTAACCCACCTCCGAAACCCAATCGTCATAATCCCACCAATAGCCACCTGAAACGCCTGAAAAATAATCGCCGGAATCTGCATCTTACTCTGATCCACGGGATCAATATTGATATACATAACGCTCGTAAGCGGGACCACCATCGCCAGCGCCTTGGCCGGACAGCAATAGCAACACGCAATAACATCTTTCTTGGGCAGCCACATAGTTGCGGCTACAAAGCAGATAGCCAGCCAGATGAAGTAGAGGGCGATGGTGATGAAGACGATGAAGATGATGTTGGAAGGTTTAACGGCTGAAAAGGCGCCCGAGGAGAAGGCTTGGTCGAAGGTCTGCCATACCATTGTTAAGAGGGCGATGGAGGAGAGTTTCAGCAATTTCCACTCGAAGAACACTTTTTGTGTGAGCTTGGGGAAGAGGCGTTGGACGATTTGCCCGAGCAGCATGGGCAGGAAGAGGGAGAGGCCGAGTTGCATAAAGACGCGCTGGTAGATGCCCGCGTAGCCTGACCCCCGTTGCAGCACTTTGCTATACCAGGATCCGGTCGAGAGGTACATCTGCAGGATTATCGGTGTGAGGAAGGGACACAGGAACTGCCCGATTACAGATTGCACGACTGTGAGGGCTGCGTTGCCGTGGGCTTGCCGCGTCATGACAACATTACTAGACATGGTTGTGGGCGCGCTGCCGACGAAGAGGAAGCCGATCAAGAGCCATGGATCCATGAAATCGCGGTTCGTGGCACATAGGCTGACGATGGCGAAGGTGGCTGCGGAACAGACGAGGTAGCATTGGAGTTGCACGAAGATGTGCAGTTTCCAGCGCATGTAGTTGGCGAGCATGACCCGGGTGTCTAGGGTACAGCCGTTGATGAAGAAGATGACGGATACGGCGAGGTAGGTGATTACGGTTCGTTTTGTGCGTTGCTGGGAGGCGGGGACTTGGACTTGGGAGGAGATGAGGACGACGGTGCCCATGGCGAGAAGGAACCATTGGTCTTTGATGAACCATTTTAGGACTGAGAGGGCTTTTGCGCGTTTGGGTGGCTTCTTCTTGACTGTTGACTTGTTCTCTTCTCTTGCGTCGGATGTTGTAGCTTCGAAGGGCTCACTAGCTTTTTGCGAATCGAGAAGTGGTGGTCCAGTGTTGATTGAATCCATATTCGTCGCTTCTGCAACGCGCTCTTCTGCTATCGTTCCTTTGTTGCCTTCCATAGACGACCGGCTTGATGCTGTCGCCGCTGTCCGCATTTCCATCTCGTCAAGTTTGTCCATCGAAGCTGCCATTTAATATGTGCCTAGACGATCAGCTACAATACTCAAATCTTCCATGCACGCGTCTTGGCCCTGAGATATGTGACTCTTCGGTAATACAACGGGCCTAATCATGTAGCCGATTTAGCGCATGCCGACGCGGGAAGTTTACCCCAATGACGCGCGGGCGGGTGAAGCCGGGATCCTGCCATCATCATCTTCAAGCGACAATCATGCATCGCGAGGCAGTGATGACGGTGAGTCGGTTGTCTATCTTTTCAGATGTTGGAGGGTGAATGAAGGCAGACGACGGGCAATGAGGCGGCCCGGTTAGTCATCCTGAACAAAGGCATCATCCCCGCCATTGACCGCGGCGTGGCACGGCGCATACAGTACAGTACACCACGCCGCCCTTCGCTTTCTCAGCACCACATCCACCCAGGCTTCTAGCCACCCGTCACTCGCTTCCCTCTCCCAATGACCGCCCCCCATCCCCCCGGCGCCGATGACGACGCCAACCGCAAACTCATCTGGGCATCCGTCTACCGCACCCTCCTCCAACACGCCCACCCCGACGCGCGCTTCAACCACGACTACATGTCCTTCACCCCCGACTTCCGGGGCTCGTCTTCCGCAATCGACCGCCTGACCTCCCTCCCCTGCTACAAATCCGCCGCCACTATCCTCATAACCCCCGACAACAGCCTCGAGCACCTGCGCTGCCGGGCGCTGAAAGACGGGAAGAAGGTGCTCGTCGCCACATACCGACTGCGCAGGGGATTTGTGCTGTTGCATCCTGGCCGGATAGCGGAGAATAAATACGAAATCGCGGCGTGTCTGGATGGCATGGAGAAGCCTGGGATAGGGCGGGCGGTGTCGCTGGCGCAGATGCGCGATGAAGGGCTCCGGATAGATCTGTGTGTGACAGGGGGACTGGTGTTCAACGCGCAGGGCGTGACGATATGGGAAGGGCATAATCTGTTTGAGATACAATATGCGATGTTATCGGATCTGGGTGTATTGCACACGCAGACACCTGTTGTGGCGGTTGCGCATGGCTGTCAGGTCGTTGATGAGGCGGAGCTAGGCGTGGAGAAGGTAACAGTATCTCCGACGAGGAAGGGAGAGGTACAGTGTGATTTTGTTGTTACACCGGATGCGCTGTATGAGATTGAGGGTGCGGTTAAGCCTAGCAATGGTGTGGACTTTGACGCGATAGATCCGGAGGGTGTGGAGAATATTCCGCCACTGCAGGAGTTGAGGGGGATTAGGATGATGGAGGGGATTATGCGGAAGGAGGGGTTTGTTTCTGAGAAGGAGGAGAAGGCTGATGAAGCGCTGAATGAGGAGGAGCAGATGGGGGTTGGTATTGTGGAGAAGCTGATGCAGGGTTATAGGGCGTAGGGAATGGAGATTATGATGATGAATGTACGTGTGAGGTAGGTCAGCAAGACATTTGAAAGGGATTATATTATTAGGCTAGAAGGCTGCCTGTAGAAGACGAAGCGAAAGCAACGTATACGCTCCAAGGCGGATGTGAACATCAAACGCCAACGCAATGGAAAAGATGCAAGCTGATCACTTCCCCATCCCGGGGTTACAAACCTCATCTTCCGTGTATACACAAATCTACGCCCTTTGCTTCCAACACTCCACCCCAGTGACCCTCCCCACCTTCCCCCCATCAAGCAAAACCCTCTCCCCACCCATCCTCACAACCACCCCTTCACTCCCCCACCCCAAACTCGCTTTACACACCACCTCCGCATCATCTCTCTCTACTGCCCCTCCTTGCAGATCCGTACCCTTCTCTACCCCGAGTATCTCGATGGCCTGGACGTGTTCCGGTCGTGTGCTGAGATCGAGGGAGACATCGATGGGTATATGTATCGACCATGCGTTGTTGGATGTTGATGTGGATATTTGTGGGTTTTGGGATGAGCCGAGTGTGTAATGTGAGGGTGAGCCGATGAGGGAGAGGGTGATGAGTGGGAGGGGTTCTGAGTGTTCAGGCGAGGGTAGTGGGGATGCGGATGTAAAGGCGATGAGGCCTGCGATCGAGAGAACGGTCTTCATGGTCTGCCGTGTTGATGCGCGTGTAGTCGCAAGTTGACGTGTCGCTGTAAGCCGGTCTCGCAGTGCGTTCGTTTGAAGCGTTGAGTGATACTCGGTCCGAAGATATCTGGCAGATGGTATGTAGCACACAGCGTGCGCCATCCCACCTCGCATTCACCTCCTCATATACAATCCCTCTCAACCACGCCGCAAAGTCTCCACCTCTTACGAAACAACCTACCAGTGGCACAGCCGTCCTCCAGCGGTTGGCTAATCTACCATCCACATGCATCTACGAATCGAAACAAGCTACGCCACAGCCGCTGTCACCCACACGGCATTCCTTCGGCGGTGCAATGCGGAGAATATTCTGGCCGACGTGATTGGGGCGGCTGCGGGACGTAGCCGCTAGGATTTTCCGGGGGGCCTTCGTGTTGGTGAGTGGGCGGGCGCGTCGTGCCCTTGATGCGCCCGAGACTGTGCCGCATTGGCGCATGCTATGTACATATGCGTGATATGCATTCGCATGCATGCATAAGAAAAAGCAAATTGCTTATCTTGGGAAAAGGAGGGCGGAGGATGCGAAGAAGCAACCATCAAGGTTGTCGCATGGACTTACTACTCCAAGAAGCGGATGCTTGTGTGTGTTGTGCTATCTGGAGATAAAGAAGTGAAGATGTGCTGCAAAAGCAAAGTTGTGTTATTGCTGGGCACATGTCAATACCCTGCCCACAAAGAAGGGGATATCTCACTCCAGTTCGGCCGTAACCAGCAACGCAACAGTGCAACCCGATACCCTTCGGAGTGGGTGTACTTGGATTGAAGGGTGATGATGGTCATGTTATGCCTCTTGTGTAGACCATTTGTGTGTGTATGGAAGCCTCGTTCTGGTACAGCTTACAAGATCGGCAGTTCGTTTGATGATGGGTTGCCGTGTCTTGTTCGGGTTGTGATATTCGCCTCCTGATTTAGCAGCCGTGGCAGCTGCATCAGAAATCGCATTCGGACTAGACGGCGGCTCGGCCTCCAACATGTCCGCATGTTGGATGTCGCCATTATTCCAGTATATCGACAACGTTTGTTGCAGTACATCACCTGGCTGCTTCGGTTGTTAGGCTTCTAGCAAACATTCATTGAATTCCCTGGTTTGAAGGCATAACGTCCGCCATCGTGTAAACGGATAACAGGACGTCGGACATAAGCGCGAACTAGATCACAACCCGCAAGTTCGTCCGTTACCAGAGCAGGTACCGACTTACATTTTAACCAAAGTTTGTCACCATGACAGAACCTTGCGAGCGTCGTCCGGAAATGTTCAAGATTTTCACTCAACCCAGTCAACCATAGGATCGTTGCTCCCGACTGCAAGGGTTGCACGAATGCGGCGATGGGGCGGCTCGAAGGTGGGTTCAACAGGCCAAGGGTATGAAGACTTCTTCGTCGCACTCGCAGGGGAACACCGTTTTACTCTCCGAACTCCAATACACGGTCGCCACTTTGGAAGCCGGAGTTTTGCCCCAGGAGTCTGCTCCGCCGGACGCCTAAACCTTCGTTGGGAGGCCTGGTTGAGCGTTCCTCGGCAGTTTGAGACGAACTTACCAAGCGGGAAGAACGTTGAGCTTCGACCAACTGCCTTGGAGAGGACCGGACGGGCGTGGCATCGGGAGATAAACGGTTGCGGAGTTGTTTCCAGGAATTTGGAAGTGCTGTGCTACCCTGATGCATGCGACGCTCATGTCGCCATTGTTCTGTGGATTCGGGGCCCACATGTGGAATTTTGATCGCTAGGATGGTGCCTGCGAGACGAATCGACCTGCCATCCAGCGTTACCCGCGTGGGCACTCAATCCCGATGCCTGTTCGTCGAAATATTGAAGCAGAAGTCGTTGGACAGGCAATTGACAGGCGTTCGGACGACTAGCCGTTGTTGTATATCAGATCCCAAGTCCGGGTTTCAGTCGCGAACTATGGTTGTTCGTGCGACGGACTCTGCATCTAGGGGACGATAGTAGCGCTGGCGATGATGCAAGTGCTGAGCTAGATCCAGGTCCTCCAGTGCCTACAGCAAGTGCCGATGCCCGCGACAACGAGTCAGTCCGCGCACTAGATACTCGTGAAACCCTGCAGACTCAATGTGAGGAAGCCGAGGCACCTGATTAGTCTGGCGACAGTCTTGACTTATACAATTGAACTTCGAAAGCCACAATATCTATCATCGTGGGATGGCTGGCGGTGTCGGCGGACTCTCGCTCTCGCAAACCTGTCAGTGGGGCTCCACGCAGGTTCAGGAACCGCCCGGCTAGCGGTTACAAGTTCCCGTCTTTAGAGGTGCAGAGCACTTCCTCATTGAGAGAATCGGCAGTCAGCGTAGAATAGCTGAAACCAACGGTTAAAGAGATACTGCGCGATGATGCAGCCGATCAGCGGCAGCAAGTGGCAGCTCCGAGGAGTCTGTGAGGTTGAGTGTTGACTCTTTGGCTGTCAGTGGGCGTCGGAGCTAGCTGGGAAGCGGAAGGCACGGAAGACGCAGCCCTTGCGAGATTTTCGGTGACTAATCCCCTTCTCGGCTAGCCTTCACGTGGCCGGTGAACATCGCGAAACTCCTTCGAGCGGGACGCATCTAGGCACCACCAAAAGCAGGACAGAACAACCACTGCCGTTCCCCAAGCCGCGCTTTTGAGTTTCGCTACTGCGAGCTGCCTTCCAGCCATGGTGGCGTCCCAGCCTATGCGAGGTACAAGTCAGCCATGTGCACGAGGCTGCCCAGCTGCTGCACATGTGTACGCTGATCTCCTATCCCCGCCGTCATGTCCCTATTTGAGTTCAATGAACAATTTCGTTTGCGGCAGTCAACACTACTGCCGTCAGCTTCTACGCGTCCCCGTGTGCCCTGTCAACGCATGAACGACTTCGCCAAATCCATAGTCCCGTGTCCGAGCTCCGCGGGACAACGACCCTGTTGGTAATGGTCGCTCCTTGAAACGGACCAGACCCTGGAACGAGTCCTGGGAGCCCGCCCGCAGACCCACTTCACTCGTGGCGGCCCCCATTATGCGGTGTCTTCTATAGTCTCCACCCTGCTTATTCGGTCAAGTGTCTAGCTGCGTAAAAGATCCTGAGCCCCCCATTACCGACCGAACGGTGTGCTCATTCTGGGGCTCCTCCTCGCTGTATGAGTGTCCACTGCTTCGTCAATATACCACACCACAATGGCTATTCCCAACAGAGGCCCCGAGCTGCTCGCAGTCAACATCGCCTTCGTTACCACCGCAGTCCTGGCTTGTGCATTGAGGATATATGTTCGCGTCTGTATGGTCAAGGCATTTGGCCGAGATGACTATTTGATGGTTCTCGCAACTGTAAGTGTATATTAATACGATAACTGGGTCCCGATCTAATTAGGTCCTCAGCTCTTCTTCATTTCGTACACCACATCGTCTTGCATCGGCATACACTATGGAACCGGAAAACATCATCGTGACCTGCCCATCGAGGGTGTCCAAAACGCCAAGCATGCGTGGTACTTTTGCTATCTGTTCTACTCCATATCTATGATATGTTCCAAGCTGTCCATTGGGTTCCTTCTCCTGCGGATTAGTATTCGAAAACTACACACATGGTAAGCTATCGCAAACTGAACTTGTAACAACATTGACTAAGAATATCAGGATCATCTACAGTGCCATGTGCGTCTCGATCATTGCTGGAGGCACTTTCTTCTTCGTCTGTCTCTTCCAATGCTACCCAATCTCGTACATGTGGGACCGCACTTCGCAAGAAGGAAAGTGCGTCGACAACACAGTCATCACCGCTCTCGGCTACGTCTACAGTATTTTCAGTATCATCACCGACTTCACGTTCGCCATCATTCCGGGCTTTTTGGTATGGCACTTGCAGTTGAAGAGGAGGACCAAGGTCGCTTTGATCCCGTTGATCACTATGGGGTGCATCGCAAGTGCTGCGGTCATCGCCCGCATGCCTTTCGTCCACTACTTTAACTCTCCTGACTTCCTCTGTAAGTCTCCCTACCGCTGCTCATTCACTGGGTACTAATGCTGCCAGGGTCCACACTTGACATCGCCATCTGGTCATCGGTCGAACAAGGTCTCGCTATCACTGCCGGTAGCCTTGCAACGCTCCGCCCATTATTCTTCATCGCCATGCACAAGCTTGGTCTCTCCACGCGCCCAACTGGAGCCTACCGTCCGTCCGCCTACGGGATGTCTGCCCCGCTACCCGGGAACGCCGCTGGAAACTCCAAAGCCGACAAGCTCCGTCCCGACATGTACAAGCTCTCCGCCACTGTGCAGACTCGCACTTCCGACGACGAACCTGTTTCGAATTCGAACAAATGGTACGGCGGAAAGGCACCACCAAACTCGAAGAAAAGCACGCGTATAGACAACTCCGACAATGACAGTCAAAGGAGTCTGAGGATCAAGAGCGCTCGGAGCAGTGCGGAAGAGGACCATTTCCAGAACGGCATCATGGTCTCCAAGTCATTTTACATCACGGATGAAGAGCGGGGATCGGTTTTGTCTGCGCCTTACAGATGATGAGTTTCAGCAATATACCCACTTTGAATTTCCATTTGTCATCACGAAGACATGCGATGTGGCTTATGTCGCGAAGGAGATATTTGCCGCGTCGGCAAGCTCCTCTTTGCTTCAGATCGAGCTGAAACGGAGTACCGTGAAGGAAATGACCGAATGCCGTGTACAAACGGCGGTGGTGAAGGCGTTCACACACTCACAGTCGTGATCACAGTCGCCATCATCAACGACCCAGATATGTCTAAGCGCCCCGGTCCCACCACCACGGTCCTTTCCACGTGCGCGAAGAAGCAAACCCCACAGCCGCACTCCACCACCAAAAAAGCCCATCGTGAACCCGAAAAAGTATGCGAACGACCTGCGCTCGGCAATCGCAGTTACAGAGGACTACGAGAACAAAAAGCCAGGTTCATCTCGAAGCACACCGCCCCACAGCGGCTCGCGTCTAGATTATACTTGACTCGAATATACCACGGCAGGATACCAAGGCAGGGAAGCGACGACACCAACTGCCGCATCACGGCTCACGGCCTTTTATCTCGATTCTTTGTATACCCCCATCCCTGTACATTAGCAAAGAGAAAGAGCGACATGACATTTTTAAATACCCCTGTATATACTAGTAATGTACTTAATAAGAAACGCTGAAATTATTTCACGCACGTTACGAAACCCATTTGCGACATAGGTGGTCTATCTGATGTTAACTATCTAGATATTGTAATGACGACGAAAAAGATGTCGCGTTGCGCTATCTCAAGGCTAGCTTTTTTGTCTCGAAGCACTAAGCTTTCGCACCTGGCACTTTGGAAAGTAACGAAGTCCGTTGTTACGAAGTCCACAACTGCCGCAGAGCCTCAGACCACTTCGGCAGGGAGGGGAAGTAAGCTTACATGCAGCGCCATCATTCCTCACTATGATTGTATGACACCGCCAGACATTCTTCTGACCGCCACTGTCGTCTCACCATCACGCCATGTACCAGCATCATCTTTCCATCTCCCCTACTGATCCCATCCCTCCTCTACCACTACCTCCCATCTCCATCGCAACAACCTCCAACCCCAAGCCTGCCGACACCACCCGACCGGTGACCGTCGCACCACGCCTCCCAACCGTCCATCTACAAAGTCTCCACAAAACAACCCTTCAAATCACGAACGGCGGTTCCTACCGTTCCGTTTGGATTGACCTATCATCTAGTAGGATGCCCAGACCCCGAAAGTCCGAAAGCGCGGAAGTGCGAAAGCAAAGGGCCGATTCACAGCGATCACAACCTAGACGCCTAGCGTACCACCCGCCACTCTGGCCTTCACGCGGGACCTAGCCTGCCTAGTCAGTAAGATCATCGCTAAGATCATCGTCTGAGGTGCGGTTAGACTAGATGAAAAGGTCCGATGGTGTGGTGTGATGTGATGTTCAGGAGGGTTGGGCATGCGTGCAGGGAAGAGGGGTGTTACTGTAACCAGCGTGCTGAAAGTTGGTAGTACAGTAGTGTATCCAAGGCCGGAGGTGGCAAGTGAAACCACAATGACGCCAACGAACTAGATGTACGCAGGGAACTCTGAACGCGAACGGGGTCGATGGGCAGGGAGCCAATCGGCGATAACTAATCATCTGTGACATGCCGAAGGCTGAGATGGGAACTGAGATGGAAATAGAGTTCGGTGGCTGGGTAGCCAGCCGTTGAGAACGAGGTTAGGTAGGTTAGTACGTAGGTTAGGGAGGTGATCGTGCATGACGCCGCTAGGAAGTCGGGATAGAGATGGGCGAGTGACATGTTGGTGTTGGGGAGTGACATGTCTACACGGTGCACTATGCAGATGTACCCCGTGTTCAGGCGGAGTTGACACCGGTGACGAGCGGCATCTGCCATTTGTGGTGAGATTCACAACGTAACTCTCTCCGTGTTTCCACGAATGGGCATGATTACTCATAGGGACATGAAGCCACAGCCAAGATACAGACACGGCAGGGAAACGAGATGATCTGGGTTAACAATGGGAAAGAGGGCGTTCTGGAACACGATGCAAGAGCTTGGAATCTGGTGGCTGAGATCGTGAACTACTCTACACGTCGGAAGTTATGTCTATTTCGGTCTACATCCGGAACTAAACAATGCGCTCAAGTGCAGCACGAGCAGTCATTGCAGCTCGAGTCGCGGATAGCAGGCGGCGCTGCGCACGTCTTCTGCGGTGTATACGGCAGAGTGGTAGTAGCAGGCGCAGGAGCATTGAGCGTAGATGCCTTGACTAAAACCGGGATAGCAGCGCCAGTCGAAAGACGGAATTCGCGATGGCCAAGAACTGAGGTTTCGTTAGTACAAAGATGTCGGGACGTTATTGAAAAGACGACGACATACCGCGAAGCAAACTGCCAATCTCACCCGAATGCGAGGAGATGGAGATATAAGTACTATCGTCATTGCTGAAAATGTCATCAAGCACAGCCTTCGAGCGAGCATCCTGATTTGCGCGCGGTTCAGCGAAGAGTTCAGTCCAGTATGGGTCTTCCTCTGTGAAACCCTTTTCGAATTTGAAGCCAGGGAAGTTCTTCTTGATGAAGGACTTGCTGTGGCGGCGATCGCATGTATGCGCGCTGATACCCTCACGCAGGAACTCCTTGACAACAGGCACAAAGGGTTTCTTTTTCGGCAGCTTAACGCCTTCGAAAGTGATCTTCGCGGTATCGAGACAGCGGTACAGGGGGCTGGTGTAAAAAGTCTCAGGCGGGGTGATCTTCTCGTCTTTGATGAGGTGGCTCCAAAACTTGTTTACTACTTTCGCTTGTTCGATACCGTCGATGGTGAGCTGTGCATCTGCCCAGGTAACGGTGCCGTTACCGTCGAGTTCAGACCAGTAGCAGTTCCACGCCGGAGTGCCGAAGTAGGATTCTGCGGCGTTGTGGAAGCCTTCGCCGTGGCGGCCCATGAAGAAGAGGGCGTAGCGCTCATTGCGCGGTGCCTTCTTGTTTAGGGTGGAAATGTAGTGGGCGAGTCGTTGCCATTGGGTTGAGTGCTTGCGGTCTGGACAGGAAGAGTCGCTGGGGTAGGTCCGGTTGATTAGACCGAAGTTGCTGGTTAGGAAGTTGAAGGTCGAGGGGTCGGTCGAGGGCTCGTCTTGTTGGAAGATACCGGTTACGACGGTGTAGTTGATGGACTTTGCGTGGTGGTATGCGCTGACTGAGGTCGCGGCGGTCAGAAGACCGTATAGAAGCGATGATGCGAGCATGATGGCTGATTAGGAATACAATTACTGCAGGTAGATCCAACGCCTGCTGTTCGGATGAACGACGGTTCCCGGCTTCTCTTTAAGACGTACATGATGTCGGACGTCTTTGCTCCGATTGTACAGCGGCGGACATGGTTGGAGATGTTGATGATGTTCACAGCCAATCATTGAGAAACGTGATTCGGCTGCATTGCCGGACGAGGCTTAACGCATGGCGAAGAACGTTGACCTTCCTGTCGCGTCGTTGGCCAAGGACTAGTTATGATGGGGCAATGAAGATCAAAGTGCCGGTGGAGAAAAGGCGTGTTGTATGGCGTGGCCGTGATTGGAAGGGAACATTTGTTCAAGATGTTCACGATGCTGCGAGAGACGCACTTGTGGTCCGTAGACCCGGTTTACGGTGCCGTCCAACTACTTTTGGATCAGATGGAAGAAATGAGTGAAGGACCTCTCGGAATGCTAGACTCTCCAGGAATCAGGATAGGCAACCTGGTGGTGTTGATGACTTGGTCGTGGGTTTACTCATGTTCTCAAACGATGCCCATTCGAGTCTGCGAAACACTGGTGTGAATGACGAGGGAAGCCAATGAGTGAAGTTCAAGTCTGCATGAAATGCGCGCAGGTGCAGGTGGTGTTGGAGTCTCGGGGGAAAGTGAAAGCTCGCCTGGTGCGAATGTACCTGCCAAGGCTATCGGCTGCACCTGCCCTGCAAGTCGTGAGCCGCGGCTCCACAAAAATTCCAGTTGTAGCTGTCGCGAAATGCATTCCACCAACTCCCGCATCATCTTTAAGCCCAAGATGTTCGAGAACTTGTGCGCGCTCCCGGTGGAGCACGATATCTTTGTGCAGGCGATCCACCCAGAGGAGCCTATCATATCCGTCGGCTTGGCTAGCGGCCATGTGCAGACCTTCAGGCTGCCCTCGGACGCAAGCGACGACGACAACAATGACGAGACGATAGCTTCCGAAAAGGGCTTTGGCACCATAGACAAGCTCTGGGACACACGGCGACACAAGGGAAGCTGTCGGACACTCGGATACAGCGTCGATGGCACGTCGCTTTACTCGGCAGGCACAGATGGCATGGTCAAGGTCGCAGACTGCATGACGGGCCAGGTCACGGCCAAGATCTGTGTACCGCTAGATCCGTGAGTACAACAGACACAAAACATCACGTGGGCGACACTGACACCAACAGCGCGAATGGCGGCATCGATGCGCCTACCCTCGTCTACGGGCTCTCACCGCAATCGCTCATCCTCACCACCGACTCGGGCTCACTGCACATCTACGACATCAGGAACCTCAAGGGCGGCGAGAAAGTCTCCTTAAAGCCCGAGAACACACACCGACCCCACGACGACTACGTCTCCTCCCTCACACCTCTACCGCCCACGCAAGCGAGTACCAGCGGCTGGGCCAAGCAATGGGTCACAACGGGAGGAAGCACACTGGCCGTCACTGATCTGCGGAGAGGCGTCATGGTCCGGAGTGAGGATCAGGAAGAAGAGCTGCTCAGTTCGTGCATCGTGACTGGTCTACCAAAGAAGGGCTCAAGCGTAGGCGAGAAGGTCATCGTTGGCGCAGGCGACGGTGTCCTCACACTCTGGGAGCGCGGAGTCTGGGATGACCAAGATGAGCGCATCATCGTCGACCGCTCTAAGGGAGGCGGCGAGAGCCTCGACTCCCTCACTGTCGTACCAGACGGCGTTGGACCTGGCGGAAAGCACATCGCCGTAGGCCTGGGCAACGGAGACATTCGCTTTGCCAAGCTCGGCCCAAACAAGGTTGTCGCGGAGCTCAAGCACGACGAGCTGGCCAAGGAGAGTGTTATTGGTCTGGGTTTCGACGTCACCGGTCGCATGATCAGCAGTGGTGGAAAGACCGTCAAAGTCTGGGGCGAGCAGACCTGGCAGGATGTGGATGAAGACGATGAGGAAACTACAAACGGCAAGCGAGATCACGAGAGCGAGGACAGCGACGATAGCGATAAGGACATGGACGACAGCAGTGAGGACGATGAGCCCAAGCAGAAGCGCAAGAGGAGAAAGAAGGGCAAGGGCGGACAAGCCAAGGGCCATGGCATCACGCAGTTCTTAGGACTGGATTGAAGCGGCAATATGTGGTGACTGGTTGTTCAGCTGAATGCTGACTGTCCTCATCCTGGGAAGCAGCTCGTCGTGAGCATGCAGCGGACGCATAGTTGAAGCAAGGTAGAAACTTCGACTTCATTGGTAGCGCTACAAAGGTACGCGAAGCAGCCATTACATGTCCTAATAGCACTTCATTAACATCAATACAGTAATACACAAGAATTACTAATTCTCATACACTTGTTGTCACCACCTTCTGCCTGTCGCAATTGCCCCCACTCCCAGTCGGGCCTAGTCCCAAATGTCGTACCTGCTGAAACTGCCACCTCACTCCCTTTCTCACGCCAGCAACACCACAACACCATGGCTAATCCTCAGAAATCGTACCAACATATCGAGCATGCCTCGACGTGTCCATGCGCGACGAACGCGCTAGGTGCAGTGCTTCCACCCCAGCTCATACCGCCGATGTCGCTCACTAACTCGCCCTGTGACAGATGACTGCAACTGTTTCTTCTCTGCGCTTTCCAAAACATCCATCTTCCACGCTGCTAGCCTTGAAGGGCCAGGCGGCGTAGATGGACAGCTCGATGAGATCGCTCAAACTCACGTCCAGGATTTCGTGGTGCAGAAGTGGAGCCAGCGTGGCGACCCACCGCATGAACCACCCTCACAGCTCTACCGCCCTCTTGGAGATGGCGAAATCCGCGTCTTGGAGCTGCATCCTGGAGAGCCGGGAAGTCCGCTGCGAGGCACTCTACATATCGTCAGCATCGACTTTTCGCACCCTGCAAGAGAGGAGCAATACACCCAGCCATTTGACAACCCAGCAAACACAAGCAGGAGAACCTTGACCTACACCAGACATACCAATCATGCCGTATCACTCACTACAGGCAAGCCGGTCTGGTACACTGCACTCAGCTACGTCTGGGGCCCACCCATCTTCGAAGATACCATATCTTTCGAACATGGCCAGTTGAACATCTCCGCAAGTCTGGCGGGAGCTTTGGACCACTTGAGATCAACTGAGCATAGTGTTGTCTTGTGGACAGATCAAATATGCATCAATCAGCCCGACACTGCGGAGAAGGTGCAGCAGATCCCGTTGATGGGCTTGGTCTACACACATGCTACAAACACGCTCATATGGCTCGGTGATGATGGTGAAGAGGACTCGGCACTTGCTTTCGATTTGATGGAGACTGTTTTTGTGCGGTTACAAGGGACGGATGCGCAAGTGACGCCAGCGGATTTTGAGAGGCTGGATTTTCCACCTAGCCTTGATCGAGCGTGGTGGGCTGTTCGTCAAGTCCTGCGCCGCCCCTGGTTCGGCAGATTGTGGACCATCCAGGAAGCCGTGCTTTCGAGACAATTGTTTCTCAAATGCGGCAAGATCGAGGTGTGCTGGGACGATTTTGCTGCATGGTGTCATGATCTGGCAGAAACACATCTGCTCGGTTGGCTGACTAGTAACGCTGAGCTGGATGAGAAGTACAACACGAAAGCAGATGTCAAGAAATTACCGCCACACGGTGCTGGCGTTGTAAACTCGGTTCAGGCAGAGCACGTACATGGCCTGACAATCGTTACGAAAGAAGCATTACTGACCATTCTGGTTTCTACGCGTTATGCGCAAGCGACAAACCCCAAAGACAAGATCTACGGTGTGCTGGGTATAGTAGATGCCAACATCGTACCCGACTACAATCCCGATGTTTCTGCGAGAGCGGTCTATCACGAGGCCTGTCTGACAGAAGTACCCGATCGCATTTACGAACTGCTAAGCTGTGTCGATCACGAACACCCGCTTCAGCCGTCTTGGGTCCCGGACTGGAGCACCCCACGCGTAACGGATGTGCTTGGCTATTCGACGAGATCTTGGGCTGTATACTGCGCGGGTGGTAGGCCCGTCACAGGCGCGCAGCCACCCAAGGCTATCGTGAGCGAGGATAAGCAAAAGGTCACACTGAGCGGTAAAGCATTCGACACCATCGCTATCCTAGGCAGTGTTAGCGAAGAACCATGTCTGGACATCGACGACCCGCAACGGGGCAATCGCGATTTAGCATCCTACGCTGAGCTTGTCATGGGTGCTGGTCGAACACACACATACCTTTTACAAGGCAGTTCAACTTACGACGCCTTTCTACACACGCTACTGGCAGGACGCGATGGCTCTGGCGTTGCACCACCTGATGCAGATCACAGCGAGGTATTTGGGCTCATCTTAGATGCCACGACAGGCAAGAACCTTTGCCTGCCTGGTCAGACTATGAGCCAGCGGCGGCAGAAGGGTCACTTCAACCTGGACAGTCTCAAGACCAGGAAGCCGGCAAAGACCCTGGAAGACTTGCAAACGGCGTACCGGGCCGCGTTGAAGATGCGCCGCTTTGCTGTAACCGAGAAGGGCTACTTTGCATTAGTGCCAAGGGGTGCGCAAGTCGGTGATGAGCTCGCTGTCTTCGATAGGGCATGTGTACCTTTTGTGATCAGGAACCAGCAAGTTGAAGGAGTTGCCGAGAAGTTTGAGCTGCTTGGTGAGGCTTACGTCCATGGCATTATGAAGGGCGAAGTGATGGCCAAGGAAGACATCGAGCTTCAAGATATCACGCTTGCTTGAGCGCATCCCAGGCGGTCCATCCTCCCGATAATCACCCATCCATCGCGATCAGGTCGGCAATTTTCCACTAGCGCCGACAAGTCAACCAGGTCACAAGCAAGCCTCTTTATATGGGGCGGCACTCTATCCTCGGGGGGCTTGGCGCCTTCAATTTACGCACGGCTAAGCCATTGGCTAAAGACAACCTCGCTTAAGACTTCTAAGAACATTCGACACACGCTCGACATTGCTTAATATAATCGCGTGGCAACTCCAGCGACGCGGCCTTTCTCATCCGGGTTTTGGCTGGTATAGCGTTGCGGCTTTCAGGCCTGTGCCGCGGCGGCTCGCGATGCGGTTGGTGGATGCAAAGGAAATGCTCCGCTCATCTGGGGTGCAGGATGTAGGCTTGTTCGCATCTGGGAATGTGGATGCGATATCACCAAGCATGCAATATATGTAAACCTTGGGTCTGGGTTCAGATCTTGAACGTCAGGGCGAAGACGTTGTTTATAAGTACCCCAACTACAGCAACATTGAAACATCAAGCACCTCCATCAGAACCAACATCAACCATCACAATGAAGCTCTCCGCCCCACTTGTTCTTGCTGTTGCCGCCAGCTCAGCATCTGCCCACACAATCTTCGTCAGCGTCAATGGCGGCGCAGTAGGAGATGGTGTCCGCGTCCCCTCATACGACGGCGTACGCACCCCGTATTCCCAATCTATCCCTTCCCCCATCTGACTTTCCCCCAGCCCATCAACGACGTCTCCACCAACGACATAGTCTGCAACGGCGGCCCCAACCCCACCGCCAAAACCTCCACCGTCATAACCCTCCAAGCCGGCTCCACCGCCACCCTAACCTGGCGCCACACCCTCACCTCCGGCCCCTCGGACGTAATCGACTCCTCTCACAAAGGCCCCGTAATGGCCTACATGAAGAAAGTCAGCGACGCCAAAACCGACTCCGGCGTCGGCGGCGGCTGGTTCAAGATCGCTGAAGACGCGTTCGACGGCTCGAAATGGGGTGTTGATCGATTGATCGCCAATAAAGGTGTTCAGACTATTACTATTCCAAAGTGCATTGCGCCAGGGCAGTATCTTTTGCGGGGAGAGTTGATTGCGCTGCACAGCGCGAGTAGCAGTATGGGCGCGCAGTTTTATATGGAGTGTGCGCAGATTAATGTCACGGGGGGTGAGGCGAGTAAGACGCCTAGTACGGTTTCTTTCCCGGGTGCGTATAAGCAGAATGATGCGGGGATTCTTTACAATCTTTACACGGGGAGTAAGACGTATACGAGTCCGGGGCCGGCGGTGTTCAAGTGCTAGACCCGTAGAGTGCGTAGAAGAGGATGTAGGTACATCGCAGAACAGCAAATCTAGACTCGTTAAAGATGAGATTTGATGACAAAGTTGAGGACCGTTCTTTCTCCCAGCAGATTTTATCTAGTATGGCTAACGTTTCATCTCCTCAACTCCGTCGCAGTCTTACTCTGACTCTTAGGCAAAGGGATCAAACTCATCGTCTTCACTCTCAATCACACACATACCATGTCCTCACGAGGAGCATGATGGTTGCATTGTAGTCATTGCCCTTGCGTATCGCAATGGCGCTTGACTTGTTCTTCCTATCCCTGCCCGCGGTGGGCACAACGGGGAGCTAGTTGAAGCGTACAGTGACGTTGGGGTATTGCGGGATATGACGGAAGCCCTTCTGGTACCTCTTTGTCCCCGCGGAGCGAGAGGTTGGCTTCGTGGACCTGCTTCAGGGGATGGTGTTATTGCTGTTGGTGATGCGATGGTAGGTGGCTTGCGCGGTGCGCATTTGATTTGTTGACGTTGATGGCTGCGATGGATGTTTTGTGCTGAGGGGTGTGAGGGGTGGGAGTGGATAAATGTTTTTAAGGGTTGGTGGAATGATGTATGTAGTGGTAAGCTGACTACGAGTTTGATACAGCGGATAGGAACAGTAGTTGTGAAGGAGTAAGGTGGAGATATTGCGTTTAAGCTCACAATATTTAAGTCTTTAAGAGCTTTTGTAGTCTGTAAGAGTCTAAGGATTTTAATCTCTTCTATTTAATAGGAGGTACCTTTGTGTATGCAGTAGCGATGTAGTGCGGGAGTCATAAGTAGCTCGTCTCGCTCTGCGTCATCTTAGCTTACCTAGGTAGTCTGCAACTATGCCCACGTGAAATCCTGCTAAGATTTCGTGCCGTATGTTGCTTCATACACGTTGCTAGAGCTTCAAAGGTAGATACTTCCTAACGCAATGTGTACTTATGACCTAGGTACAACAGAATGTCGATGTCGAGTAAGGCGATAATAGGCAATTAGGTAACTCTGCACGAAATTTTTAATAAGATTTTACGTTTACTACTTATACTCATACCTCAATAATAACCTCGGGAGTTTCTGAGACGGTATGAATGGACAGGTGATCAGCACGTCGAGTGCCGGCATAAGTGGTAATTGTGACGTCATCGTTCGCGTTCAGCCTTCCTCGTCTTGCGACACCCCCCCGTCCTATTTGCTCTTCACCTTCAGGTCATCCATACCCAACTACATGCACGTTCGCGTCAAACTACTGCAAATGATATACCCCGCAGACACGACACGGGACACGCACTTCCAAAATCGCTCACCGGTGCGCAGCACGCCAGACATGACATCGAAGGCTCTGTGGCGCGGCAAGGCTGAGGTATTGGCTGTCATGCAGATTTGGCGATTGCCTTGCGTTCTGACCCCTCATTGTTTTTATGCGCTTCCTCGTACTTCGCGCGTCTCCAGTAGCCCATTACCTTTTGTTTCTAAGCAGTTGCGCGAAGCATTCTCGGAATATGACCGATCTCCCTGCCACGCCTGGCACGTGGGAAAGATGTAAATGGACGCCGAGAAGTCTCATAGTATGGATACCATGGAGTTTCCGACAATGGCCTGATATGTCAGTCATTCGCAAGGCGTACAGCTATGAAAGGTACAATGAAATCTTTCGTGTGAGGAAGTAGGAGTAGACAAGGGCTTGTAGGCATAGAAAAGGCTACACAATGTAGCGATACGCCTACTAAAAGTTGAGTGGAACACCTAGAGAGAACAACCACAAAGAAGCGAGGTGAATACTTTGCATTCGAGCTGACAACATTCGTCAATTTGAGAAACCTCGCAGTCTCCAACCATGCCCCCGCCACTTCCCATCTGTCTCGAATCTCCAGTGGTAGTCACCAACACAGGCACTTCGCCATATCACGCCGGTACTAGATCCCCTTCGTTCACCTCATACTCATTTGCTCGAGGCACTGGGTTGTACTTTTTCTCAATAATGTACTTTGCGATCTCACCCAGGGTGACGATGACTCGTAGCACGATGTAGAAAACATCGTCACCTTTGAGCTTGACGGTATCGCCTTCTTTGAACTGCGTGACGCACGGTTGGATTAGCGTGTTGCATGGGTTTATGCTTTGTGTACGTTAAAGGAGAGGGTGCTGGTTACGTACTTGAGGCATGAGTCTGTGAGGTTTGGGGGTATGGATGGGAGATGTTGGGCTGGGTATGAGGTGTCGTTTGGGTGGTCGAAAGGGGGACTAATGTGTGGTTTCGTTGGGGTTTCGGTGGCCTTCCAGCTTGCTTGTGACGGATGCTCTTGTATGTGTGCCACTGATCAGGCAGAGCCTCGTCGTCTTCCCATGACGTGTCATCAGGCAGTACGGTACCTATCGAGAGCAGGCTCCCGAAGGTATGCAGTCAGAAGCCAAAACGTTATCGCCTCTATGAAGCTTTTGCCTGCGACAGGCTGAAGGATGTATGCTTGCAGCTGCGCGTGAGCTACCAAGGTATGCACTGCCAGCAAAATGTTCCATGCAGTTTCTACTGGTGCGGCGGCATAGCCTAATGCGAAGTGCGTGCTCATTCGTCGTTGCAGCGCCATGGAGAAGATGGTTTAGCGAAAAAAGAGAATCGCTATTGGGAGTTCTCATAAGAAAAGTATGCGCAACCGCATTTGGACTATCCGGTGAGCTGCAAACGGATACATGCATGAGGTACACTATTCGTTGCGAATAAGACATAGCCTGCATATAGGGGTATCACGTAAGCGGCTGCATTGTTGGGGCTGGCGCATGCCTTTGACTCGTGGCGACTTGTGGTCTGAATGTGGGCGATAGGAGTGTCTGCGCGATCCGTAGTGATGCTAGCTTCTCTCTCGACATACTTGAAGGCTTCAGCGGGTTGTTGTGAGAAGATTACGTAGGTGGATGATAACACATGTAGTTGATGTATGATGTCCTCGCGGAGACTGTATGTAAGAAGGGTGAGATGGAAATGCGCACTGGCCCCTATTTCTGCTCTTTTTTCCATGTCGTCTGTGGCATCAGCTGTGATCTCAGCATGGTAAACCTGATGCAATAGTTCAAACCAACTTCACTGTCCATCTTTGCCAGTCATCCGTATGAATCCCGTCCTTATGATGATCAAAATATTCGCCCCCATGCTCCGTCAATGCCATTCGACCAACACGTCGAGCGACCCTCTCTTCTCGATTGACCCATGTAAGTAGAAGCGCTTCAATGCGATCACTAGATATCATCAAGTACATACAAAATTGGTAAGATGATGTGATGTCTTCCTCCTTGTGTTCGTCATAACGTAAATACTGTGTCGGCCCTCTGTATTTCCATTGAAAGTACCGAGAACCTGGCCTAGGATCGGTACCGCGGTTCTTTTTGAAACCATCAGGGCGACTGGGTTCGATGGACAGTTTGATCAGGAGCTGATCGAGTGCTTCGCGCGTGATACATGCGCCTTCTACGATGATGTAGGATCCCTCCAGAACAGCGCCATATATGTTGCGCTTGTCCCTCAAGATCATATGGTGTTCTTTAAGCTTGATGTCGAACATTTGGGCTCGTTCTTCCTTTTCCTCGTTGCTCAAAGACGTGTGAATCGTCTGTCTTCTCCCTCTATTGACGAACGTCACTTCGCTATCAAGACTAGCCCAGCTCCAGCTCGGCGCCCTGTAGTTCTTGTATGTAGAAGTAAGAACTTCGCGCTGTTTCCATGCGAGATGATCCACTAGATGCTCGCTCCAAATCCCAGCAAGGTAGTGGCCCAATGCACCGCTATCGTTAAGCAGACTTGCGACGCCGGCCACGGCGTGAAGCTTGTCTGACGGCATTGTGAGACGACGTCTTGAGTACTCGGAAACACATTCGTGCCATGCCTTGAGTGCAATTGGCTCTTGGTCGTACGTAGCGGGAGGAGCATTACAGAGTCGGGTGCTTGGTAGCCTTCTTGCTTCCACGAAAGCTTTTGTTAAGGATTCTTGCAGCCAACTCTTTTTGAAAGACAGGATGCGACGTTGGGGCTGGCATGCCAAGACATGTGGTCCCCAGGCTTCAGAGACTAATTCTTCTGAACATTCCCAGATCATCTGTTGTTGCGTATAGTGTATGATGCGGGGTGCAAGCATTCGCTCCTGTGCAGCCCAGCCACGAGTAGACAAAATGCAACCCGCAATATCTATATGTGGCGGATCTATCCCATGGTGAAAGTAAAAACTCTTATCTTGACCCAATCCAGGAGAGAAGAGGGCGGTACGTCTGGTGAGAAACCCTTCGCAGCTATTACTAGCCGCAGTTGCAGATATCATGAGCGAGGAGAGGCCATAGTATGAGGCCATCATTGGTGCCTCCTGCTCCCAGTCATCAGCGTCGTCTTGAATGATGCATAGTGCATCGATCCAGAGATATTGATATCCCAGCCGGCGTGTGATCTCAATGCCATCTTCGAAACTCTGAGGGAGCAGTTCCAGACTTATAGCTTGGGCATACTCAGTGATGAGCGATTTGGTGAGTTTTGCTGGCACCTTTCCCCCCCAGCAATGTGATAAAATGACGTATTGGCCCTCTTCGCCATGGGTAGTGAGCAGCCTCGGCGCTACAGAAGGATCGCTTGATATTTCGATCACACGGTTGGGAAGTTTTACAGATCCTAATTCAGGGCACTTGAGATGATCCGCGCATTGTTCAATCCACGTTTTGACACGGCTGAAGCAGCTCACATCCCATGGATAATTGTGTATTGGGGCTTTAGCGGATGCATGCTTGTGGGTATTTCGATCTAGATCTGCTTTAGTTCAACATGCCACATAGCGCATCCAAAGAGTCGCCCACCGTTCTTTTCATTCGTTGTACACAAAACCCATGGTATCGTATGTTCATAGAAGCCACCGTCTACTTGATTTGGTGTTTTAACATGTAGAAAACTGCCAGTAAACTCGAGAATGGTTTCGTCTGATAGCCTCATACTGCTCGAACTCGAATCCTTTGGACCTTCAAGGATAGCACAAAAGAATGCGCATCCATCGCATCCACGGCGGCCAGGCCCAAGACTGAGAGCCCTGACCACAGTCTCTGCATAGGAGCCAATCGTATGCCACTCGTCATACCCTTCGGTATATAATCTTGAGGATTTCGGATTCCAAGACTGTGGGATAAGTTGTGAGCAGATGCTGCAAAGCTCTGTAGCCATTGCTACAACTCTGGTTGTTCATACCACCTCGGCAAGGACCCAGGCGGAGTTCAACAATTCACAAATTTTGAATGTGTTGATGAGAGAAGTAAGAAGGGCCAGGTGTGGTTGCACGATGCGGGGTAAGATTGCGGCGCGGTAGATGCGCACACGTGATCGCAGATCGTTGATTTCAACCCTCCAAGGTTGCAGAATATGCGGATGCCGCCAAACCCCCATCATCTTCAACCTCTGACGTGCTGCCGATGGCCTTTGGATACGGGTCTGTTAAGCTGTGAGTGACGCTGAAAGACTACTGCTTCCCACTTTCTACGTCTCTATCTTCAACTCCCCGGACTCCAAGGCTGTCCAATAGCCTTCCTAAACCCCCCTTCAAACACATCAATCGTCTGATTCATATTCATCCCGCTCGCAATCGCCAGTTGCAGCATAATCCTCGCTTGAATAGGATGCACAAAGCCTGACTTCGCAAACGTAGGTGTCCGCGCTGGACTCGACGGCCCATGCGGACTGCGCGTTCCGACAACGACTTGAAGCCCTTTCTCCATCGCCTCGGCAATCTCGTCTCCGCCACTCGGCACACCGCCATTTCCAGTCCCAGCAATAACAACACCATCCGCGCCGTTGGCGTGCGCATCCAATACCAACTTTCCATCAAACTCGCGGGCCGCGTACAGTATATCCACCTTGGGCAACGTCGGAAACGTCGGATACGCACTCACAGTCCCAACATCGAAATAGTACTTCCACAGCGGCTGACTCGGTGTATTAAAGAAAACCGGTAAACTGTTAATGAAGATGCCCAAATCACCACCAGACGTAGGACCAAAAGCATCCGGATTGGTCGAATGCAATTTCGTTACCCAATACCCAGGTATGATGCGTGCGTTGAACGCTACCATGAGTCCTCTATCCCGCGACTCGGGACTCGCAGCTAGCATAACTGCGTCGAAGAAATTCGCTTCTCCGTCCCAGGAGAGGTGGGTAAAGGGTCGCATGCTGCCTGTCCCGACGATGGGCTTCCCGCAGTTGATCAGTGAGTCCATGAGGAATGCTGTTTCTTCGAGCGAATTCGTGCCGTGCGTGTATACTGCGCCTACGATGTCGCTGTCGGGTGAACAGAGCGCGTCGTGTGCGAAGCGCGTCATGTTCATGACTAGAGCGTCGTTTGTGCCGGTGGAGCCATCGTCTTCGGTGGTCCAGTTGGACACGGCGAGTTGCGTGTTGTTGAGCAGGTACGGGTTGCGTGCTATGATGTCTTCGCCGGTTTGGCTGAGCTGCCCGTATTGCGTGTCGTCAAGCGCGCCGTAGATGGAGCCGCCGGCTATGGTACCGCCGGTGAAGAGGACGCTGTGGGCGGTTTAGATGGGGATGGGGATGTGGTGGGTTTGGGAGATACGTACAGGACTTTGGGGAGGCTGCTGTTACCGCCTAGCCATGTTAGACCGAGTCGTTCGCTAGCGGTTGTTGCTTGACGTGGTTGGGAGGCTGTGGGTGCGGCGTTGCCGACCACGCTTAAAGAAGCAACAATTACCAAGTCACGGAACCGCATGATGATGAATGACTATCAACAAAAAAAGACTCAATGATGTACAACTTGTACTACCTGTACCTTTATACTTTGAACCATCCCACTCTTGCCGTCGCCCAACTCCTCCGCTTACATCCGCGGGGCATTTTGATCTGACATATCGCCGATGGCGAGCTGTGTCTTCTCATGTAGCATCACGACATCGTGCATGCTACTTTCTTGGCCATGTATATATGAGGAAGGTGTGAAGCTTGTGCTGCGAGTAGTCATGAAGTTGTTATCGTTCCTGCGTTATCGTCGAGACATGGGCGAAGCTAGGCTGTGTTGGGGGCTGGGCAAGGCCCCACGTTTGCCAAGAGCGGGGTCGGTAACCAGAGACCTCGTTGCGCCCTCTCGTACTAACGAGAACGTCGGAAATTCTAAGGTCTGCTGTTACCACGACCTAGACCGAGTAGGAGATGAAGTTAGGGCGCTGCGAAGACTAGGTCATTTCTGGGTCTCTCAACAATCTGAGAGGCGCTTGATTGGAAGCTACGCGCAAGCTATCGGCATCACGTCAAGGCAACTGGACAGTCTTGAAGTCCGGGGAGTGGAGGTTAGATACGTGTTGTTAGATATATAATATGAGTGAGATGGTATGAGGAATGTTGAATGAGATATGACCCTCTCATCCCACGCCTTCCAGACTCTTGGTCTAGCTCACAACTCTATCTCCATTACACCCGGGTTCCCAGGAGGAATACTCACGTGCGAACTCACTTATCCTCCTCCCACCACCTCCTCCCATCCCACCCCTTCCCATAACTCTTCCCCTTCCCATCCTTCTCACTCTCATGCTTATGGAAAAACGCAAACTCCTTTCCAATATCACTCAACCCATCCCCCGCATCGTTAACCAACATGCCCTTGCCCGGTCTAGCCATAAAATACGCATAACGGTGGATATCCTGCGAATTATCCATCCACGGCATGACGTCGTCGAGGAAGGCCCTGATCTCGTCGTCGGTGCCTTCGGCGCGGAACTCGGTGACCCAGATGGGGAGGCCCTTGGCGACTTTGCGCGCGTTGGCGATGTGGTCTTTGAAGTTTTGCGCGGAGTTGGGGAGGGAGTTGTACCTAGGGGTTTGGGGTTAGTAGGGGTGCGCGTGAGCTGTAGGGAGGAATTTGAAGATGGACAGGGACAGGGACGTACCAGTGGATATTGATAAAGTCAATGGTACATCCATCACACGCTTCCAAGAACTTGGCCAGCCAACCTAGACCCGTAGTATCAGAGGCTGCGGCATTGGTAACAGCCGGTGAACCGAGATACATCGCGCTGTTGAAGTTGGACAACGGTTCCATGTGTTTCTTCCAACCAGCAACGGCGGTGGGGACGTCGATGCAAGAACCGCCTGCGTCAGGTCTAACATCAATATTAGCAACCACACCGCGTCCATCTCCCCCAACACCCTTCAACTTACATGCAGTTATCCGGCTCATTAAACCCCATCAACCACGTCGCAAACCCATTATCCTCGAAGTTCTTCCTCGCCATCGCCTCGGCATTGTCTTTCCACCTCCCCGTATGATCGTCGCGCAGTGAATGCAGCATGGGAATGAAGCGGAACCAGGCAGGTGAGAGGGCAGATGAGGAGTCCCAATTGAAGCGCCAGGTTACGTGGGTTCCATCGCCTTGGAAGAGCTTGTTGTAGGCGACGTCGTTGTAGGCTACGCCGCGGCGTTCGTGGGCGGGGGTTTGGGTGAGGGGGTCGTGTTTGGGCTTGCTGCCTTGGGTGTTGGCGGGGGTGTCGTCGGGGAGGGGGGTCGCGGTGGTGAGGACGGAAAGTAGGAAGATGAAGAGCAGGGTGAGGAGTTTCATGATGGGCGGGGAGATCGAGGTAGAGAATGGGTGGAGAGAGAGAGTGGTGAGCTTGGGGCAATCGATGGTCTTGAATGGTGGTGTGAAATTGACGCCCAGGTAGTAAGTGAGTGGATCTTGTGAAGGGGTTCTGTGAGAGAATGTGGAGAAGTAGATATATGAGTATGTGAGTAGATTATGGGTCTATGGATCACGCTCGCTGGCCTAGCGCTGATAACGCCTTCGCAGAGGTAAAGTCGGGACCTTCACAAACGCTTGAAGTAGAGCTTGGTCACGACCCGGGTGAGTAGCCGAAATGATTGACCTGGGCAAGGCAAGCTTCACTGGCAGGCGGTACGAAGGCGGTGGATGCAATCAGAAGACTACCAATGCGATCGTTCGCGGTGATTAGGCCAAGACGTGTGGCTTAAAATGTATTTCGTTCGTTTGCTGAAAGTCACGAAATGACAATGTTGAGTGGGAGATGACGGACCGCCATCTCTCCTCCACCTCACTAGCGCTTGAGCAGTCTAGCTCGCTGTCCGCTATTGGCGGCACATGCGGAGTGAAAGGTGTACCCACGGCGTTTGATCAAAGACAGGGTGCGTGCCAAGAATCTTGAGACGTCCAAATATTGGTATACACATGAAGTACATGATACATAGCTCTGCACTGAGCTTACATCTTACCACCAGTAAGCTCTTCAGCCACCTTCTTGACGCGCTCTTTAGCAAGACCGACACCCTCGCCGCCCTTGAGCTTGTTGAGCATATCGCCGACACCCTCTGGTAGCGGTCCATCCCATGGGCTGAGACCGTTCCTGCCGTCTTCTCTTGGGCCCATGACACCCCTGGCGTCCCAAGCAACAGGCTGCTCATCAGAGCCGAAGACCTTCTCTATCGCCTCGTCTAATTGTTGTTCGTCCACGATGAACTTGCGCGCGTTGGTGTATAGATCGTGTAGGCGGGAAGCGCGGATTTCCTGTATCCGGGCTACTCGGCGCTGGTATGCTCGGCTCCGGGCCTTTGTGATGTCGGGCCGCGGGGGCAGGCTGTCGGTGAGGAAGTCGCGAATGCCCTTGGCGACGGATGTTTCTGTCAGAATGTCGACTTCGCGCCGTGGTGCCGTGGCCAATTCCCGCCTCTTCGCACCAATGGCCTGGATCTTGGCCATGTACTCGGCCTCTGATGTGACTTTCCGCTCGTGCAGCGCCTTGACACCCTCCTTCAGGTTCTCTCTCCGCTTCTCCGCCAACCTTTGCTTGTATAACCGGTAGTCGACATCCCGGCTGTATGGTCCGGGGGCCTTGACGTCTTTGGGCTCCTTGGTACTCCGTTCGAGGAAGATGTCCGACTCCTTCGGGTGCTTATTCCTTGTCTTGAAGACGTCTCTTGGGATGGGTAGGTGGCCCTTTACCGCAGGCTTGGCTGGGTAGGTGGGCTGCAGCGGCTTCGGCACGTCGATGTAGTTTGGCGACTGCGGACCGAGGGCGAGGGTGCATGGTGTGGAGGAGAAGGCACGCACACATAGACTGCTACTCCAGCCATTGGCGGCTGCAGAGGGTCGGACGGGTATCCTGGGCGGCATGGCGGTGTTCCTGCCTCGTGCACTGGAATGCGGCGATGCGGAGGTGCGGCGGTCGTGTCGTCGCGCCTGCTTCGAAATTGTCGGCGCCAAGCCCCTTGGCCCCACTCTGGCTAGCTCCCGCCTCTCAAAAAAAGTTGCCCATGCCTCGCCAACTTCCTCTTCACTCTTCCCAACCCGCCAACATTACAGGAAGCAGTCGCCATGGGTGTCCAGAAGAAAGAGTACAACCGCAAGGAGCGCGAGGGCAAGACGGGCGATGGCATGGGAAATGTCAAGACCAAGGGCGCCAACTTCTACCGGTACGTTGCGCAATCTTTTTGCGCCAGGGTCTTTATGTACATGTATACTGACAGTTTGTTAGTGATGCGAAGAAGGTCAAGCTCCTCAAGCGCCTTACAGGTGGCACAGCGGAGCGCAATGCCAAGGGAGACATCACCAAGGCCGCCGTCTACCAGAACCGCGCAGCGCCTGTCGCCCGTGTCGAGCCCAACAGGAAGTGGTTCAACAACACGCGAGTGATATCGCAAGATGCTCTCGACAGCTTCCGCTCGGCTGTGGAGGCGCAGTCTTCGGACCCGACCACGTTCCTGATGAAGCGCAACAAGCTCCCCATGAGCTTGATCGAGACACCAGGACAGATCCCAGGCCTCAAGCAGCACGCGGCCAAGATCGCCGTCGGCAGCCAGCCTTTCTCAGAGACATTCGGCCCCAAGGCCCAACGGAAGCGCCCGAAGCTCGACTTCAGCTCCATTGAGGATCTGGCTGGTCGCACAGGCAGCATGCACGAGACCTACGTGGAGCGCCTCGAGAACGCCAAGCTGCTATCCGGCACGTCTGGCGAGGCAGAGCAGAACGAGTCCTTCGCCGACAACCCCAACGGCGAGCTTACGTCTGCGCGCGAGTTCATCTTCATGAAGGGTACATCGAAGCGTATCTGGAACGAGCTGTACAAGGTAAGCTTACAATCATCACCTCTCACAATCCCTGTCTGACACACCCCAGGTCATTGATTCCTCCGATGTCATTCTCCATGTTCTAGACGCCCGCGACCCTGATGGCACTCGTTGCCGCTCCGTCGAAAAATACATCCGCACCGAGGCACCTCACAAGCATCTGGTCTTTGTCCTCAACAAGGTGGATCTCGTCCCCTCCAAGGTTGCTGTAAGTTCACACCCCCTTTCTACCCCCTACACCAAACACACCCTCCTTAAGTCAAGGACCTTTTCCTATTCCATGAATACGGTTCTGTTACAAGTTGGGAAGAGCAAAAGTGGCTCGCTGGCCTAAGATCGTCTTGATCGCGGGTCGATTGGTAACCGTCTTGGTTGCCGATCAATAGAGTCACGCGTGATTTGTTTGAGTTGAGGACCGTCTCTGCACTAGCAGCTTCATGGCGGTACTCTTAGTAATATTTCGCACATTCCGTCATCGATACACTTTATCATGTCAAGTCAATGACCACGCACTGACACTTGACAGGCTGCATGGGTTCGGCATCTCAGCAAAGAGTTCCCGACTCTTGCTTTCCACGCCTCCATCAACAACAGTTTCGGTAAGGGTTCTTTGATCGCCCTTCTCCGCCAGTTCAGCTCTCTCCACAGCGACCGTAAACAGGTTTCCGTGGGTATGGTTGGCTACCCAAACACCGGTAAATCGTCCATTATCAATACTCTGCGAAAGAAGAAGGTGTGCGTCGTCGCGCCCATCGCTGGCGAAACCAAGGTCTGGCAATACATTACCCTGATGAAGCGCATCTACATGATCGACTGTCCTGGTATCGTGCCACCAAACCAAAACGACACCGACACGGATCTGCTGCTCCGTGGTAGTGTACGTGTCGAGAACGTCGAGTACCCAGCACAATACATCGAAGAGGTTCTGAAGCGTGTACAACCGCGACATCTCCAGCGAACGTACGATATCAAGGATTCGGACTACAAAGGCGATGCTGTCGCTTTCCTGGAGAACTTGTGCCGCAAGAGCGGTCGTCTGCTGAAGGGAGGTGAAGCCGACATTGATGGCGCTGCGAAGATGGTCTTGAACGACTGGATAAGAGGAAAGCTTCCTTGGTTCACACCACCGCCATACAAGGAGGGCGAAGAATCAACCAGCGGACCCATCAACGCGAAGCGTGAAGGCAAGCTCGGTGAGATGAGCAAGAAGCGGAAGCGAGGTGGTGAGAGCGAGGCCGGTGAGAAGGCTGGTGCAAAACAAGACGAGTCCGACTACGATAGCGACTTCAGTGGGTTCAGTGACGAAGACGGCCTAGAACTGGATGGCGAGGATGATGATGAGGAAGAGGTGTCGGATGACGACGAAGAAGGTGGCACAACACTCGAAGCCGCCGACGTTGATGAAGCAGCCGACGATGATGACAAAAGCGAAGACGATGAGGTGGTGGAGAAAGAGCTCGCTGCTATAACATCGGCGCTTTCCAAAGCGAAGAAGCGGCAAAAGACCACGTGAGGTCAAAAAGATAGTTAGTTTATGATTCAAATGATACCCCGATATTACGATGTCTCAATCATTGAACAGTCCCAACCATACTCAACCTGTCAGTATCGACTTTCTTTTCATCACCCCGTGCCTCAACGTCTTATTTGTGCGACACGATTACAAACGATCCTATCGTGACACAGGCAATCCTTTTGTCACACGTCACACAGTGGTCCGGATAGGTTAGCTGGTGGAGTGGCTAACGAAAAGATGGAAGGATCACAAACCCAGGCACAACATGGGTCATCATGCAGCCCGCCGCCTCGCCACCACGCCTCGCGGGTGCCACCTGTCAGTAGTTCGGCAGACGTTCGTCCGACGGATGAGGGGCACGAAGTACTACTAGCATCCCGACAACTCGTCGCGACAATCAGACTGCAAGGCTAGTGTTCCCTCTTTCTCAATCATTGCGACCCTCGATTTCCCCAAATCCAACCATGCCCGCCGATCCAACCCCAAGCAAAGCAGCTCTCTCCCTGCTCGACAACATCGCTTCCCTCAGCACCGGCTTCAAAAATGGTGCAAGCGGCGCAAGAGAAGGATTACTAGACGCATGCCGTAGCCTCATCGCAGAAGTCAGCCACCCATCCGAAAACATGCTCCACATACTCTGGGCCCAGCCCACCCACCTAACCACGCTCTGGCTAGCCGTCGAGATACAGCTCTTCCAAGCCATGCACTCTATCCCAGAAAACGGAGCAAGCAGCCCAGAAATCGCAAGGACATGCGACAAAAACGTCGACCCCGTCATCGTCGCACGCATGCTCCGCCACCTCGCCGCCATGGGCACAGTCCGCGAAACAGGTCCTGATACTTTCGCTAATACACCCACCTCCCGTGCGTTTGCTGAGCAAGCGTATCAAGACTCTATTTTGTTCATCGCGGAGGACTTTCAGCCTGTGCACCACTCCATGAAATCTTACTTCGAAGCCAGGAACTGGAAGTGTCCTGATAGCGGGCTCGATGCGCCGTTCCAGCATACGTATGGTTGTAAAGGGAGTCATTACTTTGAGTACATGCAGCGTCGTAATCCTGAGATGGGGAGGAGGTTTGCGAGTATGATGGGGAGTTGGAGTAAGGGGCGGCCGAGGTGGTTTGAGGCGGGATATTATCCGGTAAAGGAGAGGTTGGTTGAGGGGGCGGAGGAGGGGAAGACGTTTCTTGTGGATGTTGGGGGTGGGAGTGGTCATGATGTTGAGGGGCTGAGGGAGGCGTTTGAGGGACGGTTACCGGGGGGGTTGGTGTTGCAGGATAGGCCTGAGATTGTGGGACTGGCGAAGATGGGGCATGGGGCAAAGGCTATGCCGCATGACTTTATGACGGAGCAGCCTGTCAGGGGTGCAAGGGCGTATTATCTGCATTCCATCATCCAAGACTGGAACGACGACGTCAACTCCCTGATTCTGAAAGCGATCGTGCCGGCTATGACGATGGGGTATTCCAAGGTTCTCATTAACGATTTTGTCGTGCCGGATCAGGGTGCGCATTGGGTGCAGAGTAAGTTCTTCGTCTTCTCTAGTGTGGTAGTGTGATGGGTTGCTAATGCGTGGTAGCGTGTCTGGACTGGGAGCTTATGGCTAGTCTGGGGGCGAGACATCGGACGGAAGAGGAGCATCGCAGGATGTATGAAGGTGCGGGGCTGAGGATGATGGGTGTTTGGCGGCATCCGCATAGTCTGGATTCGCTGATTGAGCTTGAGCTGGCTTGAGTGGATGTTGGAATCGAAGGACTGGTGCACTTGATAGACTACTACATCACGCCCGTATAGAAGCTACGCGCGTAGCTTTTGAACATCACCTCTGGGCTTCTCGTGAGAACTCAAGGCGTTCTCGCGAGTGACTTTGGGTGTGTACATTGTGGGGATTGGAAAAGTTTGAATCGGTGGTCTTTCAGAGTCACTTACCGCCTAACAGACTTCGTCTCTAAAGGCTATCAGTAGCACGTCAAACGGAAGCTTTCTTAATGCAATCGTTTATATACATACATATTACATACGAGCGTTCAGAATGTGCAAGAAGATATCGGGAATAAAATGCGAGTCGAATATTATAATCACAGGTTGACCAGCCTGACCACCGATGACGTTGAAGCAAAAACGGCATTTCACGAGAAACGAACCTCAACCTTCGACATCAATAACACATTCTTTGCCTTCTTCCGAGCCCGAACAGCAATGGCATCTACTCAAATCGACATCGACATCTGTGTAATTCAGGCAGAATTCTGGGTCTCACGTACGATTACTCGCCCGAAGGTCCCGAAACACGCTTTCCACAGTCAAACAAGAAAAGACTAACGGTCACATTCTGTCCTTCTGCCTTTCAAACGACCAAAGCATTTTCCTCTCATTCAATCCACCAGAGAAATGGACCTGTGACGCCATTGGCCAAAATTCAAGATCGGCAGCCTACAATCTTGACGTTTCTCTATGAGGCAGTGCATGATGTCATGGGTTCCGACACTACACTGGATGAAGTTGAAGTGGGAGGCGCATGGAAGATAGCGTGTATGTATCATGCAATATCCCAGCGTTCAAGAAATTCTCTAACTATCTTGCCAGACGGAGCGCTCAATGTGCTTAAATACGCTAACCCGCCGCCTAATTCGCAAATGAAGCCCGCTGAAGATATAACGACTGCACCAGAGCCCTATGCATTTGCTGCATTCGCTTATTGGCTTAGCGTTAACCCTTCCAAGGGGGGTGACCACTGGGACTGGACCGCCGGATCAGCTCGTCACCGGAGCAACACACCGTGAAAGGGGGACTGTTTTAGCACTGGAAGCGATGCATCTGCCGTATTGACTCTCTTGAACAATTCGTCTACTTCTCGCGATGCAACCTCACGTCGATGCGTCTTTTCATGTCCTTGACCTATTCAGTCACCTCCATTTCTTCATCCTGATGCAGCCGAGTGGCACAAGGATAGCTTTATGTGAATATAATGTGTCGTTCCAAACCATCACTTCAGCTCTTTTCCAGCATGTGTGCGTCAGATTGAAAATGAACAATTTCGAGTGATTCGCCGCAATAGGCGAAACATCATCAATGGCAATCCGTTTAGTTGGATAAAAGGCATGGGTAGAACGTACTTTCATGGAAGTCCCGGTATTACAGTTGTCAATGTCTCACCAAAAGTCTGACTAACGCTCAAACGCTCGATGAGACGACCCCAGGACTCTTATTTCGGAATAAGAGGTGACATAGGTGATGATTTTCGAGCTGAAGACCTAGGCCGGCTTCCATCCAATGATGAGGTCCAAATTTGCGTACTACAGATGCGAGTCACATATAGCTACCGCCTGATTGGCTGTCGATTCCGGTAGCGCACAAACTGCTCACGATCGCGGGTACCAACGTACGCGTGTACCTTGGTACCACCGGTTGAGAAAACATTTCGCGCACGCATAAGTATCCATGCAGCTGACAACATTTTCCATTTCAACAGCTTTCTCAGACACCAGCCTAATTGCCAACCTTCAACAATGTCCGACACACGCGATCCCGACATCACCAGTAATGTCTGCGAATGGATCACAGTCACCGCGCCAGAAAGCATACATTACGCAAGCTCACAGTCCAATCAACTATGGCGTACCGTGCTTCGGGCTCTCATTGATCTGAAGAGGTGTAACGGGGTACAAGGGTGTGACTGGAGTCGCGTTCTAGAGCAGCCGTCTGAACTATACCTCTGGATATCCTGGACCCACAAGTCTGCCTACGATGCGCATGTCGATATGGACAGACATCGCCATCTCCATCAAAAGCTGGAGTTGCTGTCATCCTCAGTAGTAAAAACAAAGATCATACAGTATGACATGCCCGGTTGCTACTCTGGAGGCGCCCGCTTAGCTCGATCCTGGCCGAGTGTCACTTTGATGCAGTTTCCGGGCAAGCTCACTGAGAAGCAACGCGATCAGATCGAGTCCAGTCCGAGCATGGCGATGTGCACTGAGAGACACAACCCGTTTATTGATCAACGGAAACTTGGCGGCTTTGTGCTCCTCGAGAGTGATAGTCACGGCGAACTTGTTACGCTGGGACAGGACACATATGTCATACTCGACCGTTGGGAGAGTCCTGCCCGTGAAGAAGAAGTGAAAGGCATCGGTAAACCCAGAAAGCACAGGGCGCCGGCCCGTGATCGGTGTGATCGTGCTCAATCACCGCCTCCTCGTTTCGTCGACCAAATGAGGGCACTGGGTTGTAGCACGATCGAGACCAGGCACATGCGCTTCACCCACATGCATGCCCCTACCGACCCGCACGAAGTAATAGAGTTAGTCGCAGAGGATATGGAGGCGAAAAGCTTCGAGTTTGACTGGGAAAAAGGCAGGAAAATGTGGAAGAAGAGAAAGAGAGCGAGGATGTCGCGCATGAGGTATGGGTGCAGGTGTGGTACTCTCACGACGGAAAGTGAAGCAGCTATAAAGAGGCAGATGCTGTTAGCTGAGGACAGGGATGTCGACGCCGAAAGAGGAGACAGGAGGCATGGTCTGCGAGCGAATGCGCAGTTGAAGCTGAGACGGAGGGACTACAAAGGCATGTGTTGAGGCATCTGCCGCTGTGGCGATATCGCTCGCCAACGAGAGGCATGTGTAGCCTCGTTGGTACAACCATCGCACTAGAGTTGCGTTCTTCGTCCGCAGTATCAATCGATTTGTGATGATCACGGCATCAAGCTAAGCTCAACCGGGCTTAGATCGTGTTTCACAACGGCGTCAACTTTGGAATCTCCGAGGTCCGACCGGAACAACCCGTACTGCCGTTCCCTCACCTCATCTCCCACTCAACACCGCGCCTTCGTCACATCGTATCCCCGTCAAGTTGCGCAACAAGAGCTGTGCTACCTTTAGTCCGTCCTTGATGCGAGCATTGGCATCGCCTCCTGTTTACTGCCTCGCCATTGAAGCTACTCACACGTGAGCAGCTACCTGTAGCTGGCCATCGCACGTTCTCCTCTTTGTCAGATCAGCAGGTATTGCTTCAGAAATAAATACAACGTCTGTCTATACATCGTCTACCTGTCTTTCGATTCCAGTACAGACATAGTGGAGCATTTGAGTGGCATCGCGCTCAATTGAGGCAGTTTCTAGTGCACTAGACCCAATTGGGCAGCATACATCCAGAGCACCCTGTTGGTGACGACCTGGCAGTCTGACGAACGTACCCGGCTTCTATACGTATCGATTGCGTGAGGGGCAGGCACGATGCGGGGCATATCGACGTTCCCAACCATTCTCTTTCCTCTTCTCTCTACATCCACAGTCTTTGCTTCAGAACAACAGCCCTTCGAATTTGGCGCCATGTCTGCACCCCAATACACGCTTCCTCCGCTACCATATGCCTACGATGTTAGTATAGCCTGAGATGACTTTATTACCCCACGCACAGTATGCTCATAGTTCATAGGCATTGGAACCGCACATCTCCGCGCAGATCATGGAGCTGCATCACAGCAAGCACCATCAAACCTATATCACGAACTTGAACGGTCTTCTCAAGACCCAGGCCGAAGCTGTCTCTACCTCGGACATCACCTCGCAGGTCTCCATACAACAGGGAATCAAGTTCAACGCAGGCGGACACATCAATCACTCCCTCTTCTGGCAGAACCTCGCACCTGCAAGCTCGGATGAGGCCAAGAGCTCCGCTGCTCCTGAGCTGCTCAAGCAGATCAAGGCGACTTGGGGTGACGAGGACAAGTTCAAGGAAGCCTTCAACGCCGCTCTGCTCGGCATTCAGGGAAGTGGTTGGGGCTGGCTGGTCAAGACCGATATGGGCAAAGAGCAGCGGCTGTCTATTGTGACGACCAAGGATCAAGACCCTGTCGTTGGCAAGGGCGAAGTTCCGATCTTCGGTGTTGATATGGTGAGTTGCTGGCTCTTCGACCCTTGAGGCCACAGGCGACTAATTTGACATGCAGTGGGAGCACGCATACTACCTCCAGTACCAGAACGGCAAAGCTGCATACGTGAAAAACATCTGGAATGTCATCAACTGGAAGACGGCGGAGGAGCGTTACCGAGGATCGCGCGCCGATGCTTTCAGCGTGCTCAAGGCTTCTATGTAAGCGGGCGGAGACCTCATGTAGGGACAGCACGAAACGATGTGAATGATATGATGATTTTGCGATCGCAACTTGACATACATACATACCTTCACTGAAGAGTACCGTGGTGGGTCTTAGCGCCCGAGCTTGACCAATCGGGTACTCTTCCGAAACTTGCTCAAAGACACGCATTCACTCTCAAATATCAAACATTGGGCACATGCCGCTGAAACAGTGCGTAGACTACAAAGACTTTGCATCTTTGCTACCATCGATAATCATTCGCTCGCAATTTCCTACCCCTCGGCGCCGATCGATCTTAGGCTTGACTTCCTACACTCGTATACTTACACACTGTCCATTCACCCAACTACGCTCTTCCATCGTCATTCTTCTACTGTTGAAAGGCCGAGTTGATATCTCTGTATCCGTCGGGTCTCCTTCACCAGAGTCTAGCAATGTGCAACGGCAGCTCAACGCGCGTCAGCCAAGGAGGCTCGATAGCAGTACTGCGACCAACATCCCACCTAGCACGCACACATCAAGACCAAGAGATGGTTCTATTCTTTACCAACCCACTCTCAAAATGCGGGACCAACGTTGAATGCCAAGGGCTGGACGACGTTCTGCAACAGGATAGCCACCGGCTGGTCATACAGTGAGTTCAGTCCGGCACGGCTGCGTTCTTCCAAAGGGCTAGCGCAATGCTGACGATGCTATTAGTTGTGACGGTGATCTCTGCTCGTCAAGGCAACAAGGTGTGCTGGATGCTTTGTATTCTTTCGAAATAGAGTCGCCACAAAGAGGTTTCATGCAACTACCAGAGAAACTGCACCTCGGCGTTGGTGATAAAGGAATTATCGGAAGAAGGATCTCGGTCATGACAGGGTCAGCACAGCAACCTTTGACTTTAGCAGAGGGTATTGTCGGATGGAATTGAAAGAGTGCCTGCTATGAACACAGTATATGACCAACGACTTCGTGGGTAAGCAACCATGAAAGTGAAGCTAGAGTGACAATGATCAACACATGGCCATTTTACATCGTTCCATGCTCGCCGATCCAGAAGTTCTCGTCTCTATGCCGCTCAAAGTCGAAGTCGCCCAATGTCAGCAGGTTTGGCGTGGGCACAGTGTCGACTGTAGGAGCGACAGCGCGTTCATCCTGACTATGTGAGCAGACGAGATAACATTGATGGACCACTTACTGGGTTAGCCTCGTCTCCGGCTTGTACAGATTGCGCCACTTGAGATTCTTCGTTACCCTCGAAAGCCTCCGCAATCGTGTTTCGAAAGACATGTTCGATGAAGTCATGATTCTCGGGCAGCTCTTTCGCTTGTGCGGCGTTGAGCAAAGTTATGTACAGCTGCCCACCAAGAGCCTCCCAGATATATAGGTGTCCTTTCCCTCCATCGAGCTCGTTGATGAAACTCTTGAAGACATCGGGAGGGGTATCATTCTTGCTGTGTATCGCATACTCTTGCTCGATTATCGCAGTCGCGATTGGCGTCTCACTACTGGATGACAAAGTCCGATTCAAAGTGGCAGAAGAGCTCTCGCTAAGTTCGATACTTGCGGGTAGTTCATTGCCGCGATGTTCAGTTATTTCCGGCAGGATCATGTCATTCGGCAGAATATGGTGGTCATCTCCAGATATAGTTTCGGGATGCGAGATCGTCGACGCAGGTGTTCTGAGCGGCTTTGGCGTATCTGATAGCGACCTTTGTCCAGTCTGCGCTACACCGACAGCTCGTCTTTGCCCTGCAAAATCCTCTAGCTCTTCTTCCGGCAGTCCGCCATCGTTGATACCAATCCACTTGATGAAGTCATGGGATTCAGAAATTTCCTTTGCTCGCGTGCCTGTCATTTTCGCAACGTACATATAACTTCCGATATAGTCCCATCTAACCAGTGAGTTCTCGACCCCGTCAAGTGTGTCGATCAAGGCTTTAAACTTCTCCCATGGCGTGTCGTGCTCGCTAGCAATATGGTACCACTGTACAGGGTCAACACTGGAATCTCGGCCTTCCTCTGCGGTCTCCTCTAGCTCTTCTTCCAGCGCTCCGTCTGCATTGAGACCGATCCAGAAAATCCAGTCATGCGCATCGGCTATCTCTGCTGCTTGCGTACTGTTGAGCATGGTGACGTACATGTAACTTTCAATACTGTCGAATCTGGCCAAGAATCCCTCACCTCCGTCAAGGTTATCAATGAGGGTTTTGAAACTTGTCCAAGGCGTGCCATGTTTGGAAGAAATCATGTACTCTCGTTTGAGATCGGCTATGGGTGTCGGCGTCTCACTACCAGATGACGATGTCTGGCTTGAAGTAACAGTAGAGCTCGTGCTCTGTGTCGTGAAGGTCATGTCTGTAGTCGACTGCAGAGAGGTGGTCTGCGCGGTGGAAGTTCCCTTGGTGCTCTGCGTCGAGGCCTTTTCGGTAGGCTTGCCTGTCCCACTAGGTTGAGCTGTCTGACTCTGTACTTCGGCGTCTTCCCAAGGAAAGTCCTGGAAGGCCTTCATGGCGATTTTGCACTGAGATAAAGTACCACCAGTCTTTATGAACTCGCCCGCGCCTGACATGACTTTGAATTGGACGTCGGAGGATAAGTCGTCAAAGTTCTGAGCTAAGTTCTGCGTCGACTTCATCCAGTTCAAAGACTGACGAGCGAGTAAATGTGCACGGGTGAAGGTGTCGAAAGCATCTTTTGTGAGCTCGTTTCCGGGAAACGATTTCTGGATGCCGTTCAAGGAGGAAACAAACTTTTCCGTGTCACCAATGGCTCCTGTAAGTGGACCGGAGATAGCACCAGCTGTCCCTCCAGTAAATGCCAGGGCGCCTGACGTGATGGCATCCACACCGCCGATAGCTCCGCCGAGCGCGGATGTCGCACCTTTTGCAATGCCTCCAAGGGCACCGAAAAGGGCACCGACCCCACCACCACCGCCCTCATTGTCATCGTCATCCTCATCAGGTGTTGTAGCTTCGGCAGGCTTAGCGCTGATACCCCCAGGGAGCGTGGTTTCGCTGCTCAAGTCCGAGGGTAAGGTCACAGTCTGATCTCCGATGATGATCTTGCCGGCAGAGAGCTGCGCAGCGGAGCCATCAAGCAGCATTACTTCGATTGAGTCTTCATCCGAAAAGGGAAGACTGTAGCCAATACCATCAATGATAGCTTCGAGACTAGTATCAGATGGGATAGCTGCAGGGGCAGTAGAAGCTTGCGATGGCTGGTTCGAAGACATGGTCCCAACCTTGCTGGTCTGAGGTTGCTGACTGGCTGTGATGACAACTGTGCTTGGTGCACCGTTAGAAGCCGTGACAGTGGTTGTTACAAGACTCAGAGTGGGCGTGGCAGATATAAGTGACGATGGTAGCGCAGTGTTGGACGATGGTCGTGCTAGTGTCGAAGAGGTGAAGAGCGAATTTGAGGATTGTGGGCTTTGGAGACTTTGTGAGCTTTGAGAAGCGGATGATCGAGCAGCGGACGAGTGCAACGATGATGGCTGAGGACTAATTGATCGAGTTGTAGAAGAGGAATTGGGAGCTATCCCGCCTGTGGTTGGTGCGACAATAGGAAGCTGGCTCGTTGCAGTTAGGCTTATCGCGCTGGCGTAGACGACGCTAGAAATGTTCGAGCTAGGAAGACCACAAGCGCTCGAAGATTTGGAAGAGGTTGCTGCCGATGGGATTACGAGAGAGCTCACGACTACCGGCGCTGTGCCTGAAGACGTGTGAACTCTGGTGGAAGACGTCGCCGATGTGCCAAGACTAGTCGAAAAGGCGGTTCCGAGCGAAGATGCAGGTGCTCCAGAGGGAACGATACCGGTGCTGGAAGGATTGGAAGCAGGTGGTGGAAGATCTCTGGGTACCAAACGCTCTTCGTCTGCATATGCATTAGTTATCAGCCATTCAGTAATGCGTCAGGCTCCACACAACAAGATCGGGAAGGTCGTGGGGTAGGAATGCGTGAACCCTGCAAAGAATCAGTACGAGGGATAGCGCTTGAAGTAGCTTCATCTCCGTCTTCAGGCCGTGAGTGCGATATATGGGTACTGGTGATTGTAGTGTAGATTGCAAAGAATAATGTTTCTGAAGATGCTAAGAGATACAGATACGGTGCCACACATGTCTCTTATATCTGAGAACTGGACGCATGCTTACCGGTCAACTGCACCCCTCCATCAAGATGGAAGCACTTCGATCGGGACCACTGAGGGTTTCCACGTCAGAAGCTGCACAGGTCTCAACCCGAGACCCTCACCGCCGCTGTTGATTAAAAACGGTGAGCCGATCGTAAGAGTTCAATGTGGGCGCTACGTGAGGACTGCAGCTTTTCCGGGGGCGATTCAACTCGATATGAAGACGAACGACCAACACCGTCGCGGTCTTGGTAGAAGGTCCTACACAGAGGCCTTTCCCGCGTCTTTGAAGGCTTGATGATGAGCAATATGCGCCAATGTGGATTCAACAGTCATATCAGAATGGGTCGAATATGTCGGCTGTCTTCATTTCCGAGAGTGTCACAAGAGCTCTGCCACCTCTTTCTTGACGAATTGATGATTCAATTGATGTAATCGTGCGGCAAGGGAGTCATTTGGTGGTATTTGTCACCACTCGACAGTGTCACTGTGTTATTAGTGAATTGCTCAAGCGCCGTGACTCTGTACGCTGCCAAGGAAGGTAAGATACACAAGACGCAGGAGAGGCCGCCACACGTACAAGTATAGTAGAGTTTGAGTGGAAGTGCAAGGGTTAACTACCCGGGCTGCAAGTCGAGGCGAGCTTGTCTAGCATTCGGGCTGGAGAGTGCTAGAGGGGGGAAACGCGACAGGGAGTCATGTGCCAGACTCAAAGGGCCTTTGAATCGCACTGACTGTGGCGACGTACCTTGTTCAATTCAGGAGTGTGTGCTCAGCAATTCGTGGAAGGAGCATTGTGCGAACAAGCACTGTGCGTATTGTTGCAACCGCCCCCAGTTTCTTCCGAGTCGATTGTTGGTGTCCATTGGCAGGCTCGGCCGCTCGGCGCTTCGGCTTTGTGCCCCACAATTATTTGACCCACCCAATCGCGAGCAGGCTGCGAGAGCCCTGCACCTCATACTTATTCTATATAAATACACAGTTCCTTGCAATACGAACTCGATGATTCAGAATACATGTCGTAGAGTCAGCACAGTCATGAAGCTTGAGTCCACGATGTCTTCACCTTATACTTATCCTACATATATACATGTCGACACCTACGGTTGCTTACAGCACCAACTCGATGATTCGGAATATATATTGTAGAGTCAGCACAGTCACGCTGCTTGAGTCCACGATGTCTTCATCTGTTTGACTCACGTAGAAGAGAATACTCTATAAAAGAGAGAAGTTTCGCATCTCCAAAAACTACTACCTTTGTGACCTTTTGATTAAGTCTGTTATACTTGCTACTACTACTACTACTACTACTACTACTGCGTCTATCCAGCCCTTTCTGACTATAATATCTTCAAGTTTGCAAAACTTTTACGCACAGAACTCAATCAAGCATCACTCGTCGTCAGTGCAGCTCTATCGAAGATGTGAGTACCCTTCAATTGCGATATATCTCACTAATAGAGAATGAGGTGCACGTTTTCCACCAGGATTCTCTCGACGCAGGATGCGCGGGGCCATTGGACGCATACAACATTCACCGACCAATCCGACTGCGGGAATGAAAGGTGCCGGTACTCTGCGAGTAACCCGAACCGACAGGCCCAACCCCAACAAAGAACCTGAGCCTGCCCAGTAGCCGATTTCGACCACGTTTAGAGGCAGGATATGAAGATAGCAAAGGTTCAAGGATGAGTGGTCGATCTTACAGATTGCTTCATGTGTTTGGGGCGAGGGTAACATAAGGTCTTACACACATCAAAGTGCTTGTTAAAGCAGTCTGCAGGCGACTAGGCTATTACGTACACTCTAATCTCCATACTTGTAAACGTGGTCATGTGCCTTACTCAGAAACCACGCCTCTACCTTCTCCGCAGCAAGTTCGTCGTGACGTTAAGCTGATGTGGAATATATAACCCTCATCTGTCCAGCCAGGTGTACCTCCGGTGAGAAGGACTTCACCAAATCTTCTGCAAGACCCAAAATCTAGTAGGATTTGGTTTTCATTGCCGTCAAGAGCGAATTTTGTGGGATTGAGATCGTTCTACGCGAGTCCAAGACAATAAAGGTGTTTCAGAGCCGAAAGAATACCGCACATGCAAGCCTCTATATCAAGAGACTGTAGGACATCCTCGTGACGGTATTGCAAAATAACACTGTACTTATCCAGAGCAATACCGGTAACACGACTGCGATTAACAGTGCAATCATGGAACCTGATAATGTTCGGATGGGGATTCTCTTCGAGGAACTGTAACACCTCTGCTTCTCAGAGTAGCAGCTGGGGCAGAAGCTTTGTCTGCGCTTCATTATCCAGACACAATATCTTGGGTCGCTTGATGTAGGAGTTGCCCCGGATTTCTTCTGGTACTATGGATAGACTGGTAGTCTTCAGTGGATATATCTTCTCGTCGGGGACTTGTTGCAAGAGTCGATTCAGATCCTCAACAGTCAGATCATATTTTCTCATCTCCGTTGTCTGACCCAACCATGCTCTCTCGTGATAATCGATGTACGCGAAGGTGCATCGTATGAATGCGCCGGTCCCAATGTCTTCGACTTCGCAAAGGTGTTTCAAATCTCGCTTTGAGCGGATGTTGGCGATGGTGCATAAGTCAACGCTCATGGTCCGCTTTTATCGAAGTAGACGCAGGCCGGAGATGGATATCGGAGACGCAGGACGCAGGAAGCGCAACGCAGCACGGAGATGCGGGACGGAGACGTAAATTAGAGGTGGGGAATAGATACGAAGTGAAGTTATCGCACACGTAGAACCTTCGAAGTATCAGTTAGCCAAAGCTGAAGGGGAACGCGAAGTACTTTAAGAAGTCGTTGGGACCAGCGTCGCTCGGTGTGAGTGTTGGTCGTTGTTGGCGTTCCCCACGGTTATTTTACGGCATATCAGGTGATGAGGGCACTGTTCCAAACCTGGAAGCCTCGACGCTGCTCATTGGCTGGCTATATCAACAATGCAACAAAGGCAACGGAGCCACAGCATCCAGCCCACTGGCCCGGAGTCACTCTTCGATGTCAGGTCAACATTTGGCACGTGACTGTATATGCTACACAACACAACCTCGCCTTTGGTCGCGGAAAGATGGGGCGAAGGCTCTTGAACGTACCATAAAGCCCCAACCTGTGCGATGGAAATGATAATGCGTATGAGAAAGCAGGAAGGCGCTGGGACGCAGACTGCTGAGCCACTGACGTGCACTCGGGCTAGCGTACCGCCGCACTCAATCTGCAGCATCGCACGACAGTGCTGTCCTCGGTGTTGCGTGTCTCAGTTCAAAAATTTCATCGAGCTCTTGGAAGCGATTTAGCGATGAGGTGGCGTTGGAGGATGAGAACGGGAAGCTGTGCACTCTCGAGTCTGGACGATGGCGATGGCATCGGAGGTCGGGAAGTGCATGACGTCGCTGCTGACCTCATCGTGATTGGCTGCATCCTCAGCCAGTGGGCCCGAACGCTTCAACCCACAATCTATGTAGCCATCTCCGCGCCGTTAGCTCTACACGCCCGCTCTACCTCACGGCCAAATGTCGCTCATCCAATCGTCACGGAAATAAAGGTCGGAACCGACTCTACGATCGCGTCCCGTGATTGAACTGGCGACAAAGGCTCCGATCTTACCGCAGCGCCGCAGCGCCGTGATCCTTCGCACCATGTGAACGCCGAGGGAAGAGCATTTAGGCAAAATGCAAACGATGCGCTAACATCCCGCTGTGGAGTCTCCACACTCATGGGCTGCCAACTCGAGGAGGCGGGGGCTGGCGGCATGGGCGTCCGCGGACCGGCAGATACGCGCTGTTAATTTATACGACGCGCGGTGGCTGCTCGGTATGCCTCTGGATATGCAAGCTGGACGACGAAGCTTGTTACTCTACCAGAAATTCGGATCTGGATGGCATCCATCTTGAGCAGGCCATCGCAAGACAGAATTATCAGGTTGAAAAGGCGGTCGGTCTCGTGCCAGCTCCAACACGTAACGATCTCACAAAACGGTCGATTCAGCCGTGATTGCTCAGCATCTGTGCGCCCAAACGCGTTCTCCCCGCGTCGCCTCCACCCTTCGCGACTCTTGTCAATAGTGCGCCCAGCCGTCAGTGGCTTCTAGCCTGTTTCCTCGCGGGACGTTACAAGCAATGGAGCGCCAATGCCAGGACAGCCACCAATGCTTGAATCGCTGCCGCAGCCCGAAATAAGCGTTGGTGCCATGGAGCTTAACCGTCTCTTTATCCGCCATGGGAAAGCTTCGCAACAGCAACCACTCAGCGTGTAGGCCCGTTACCCGAGACAATGGTATGCTGACTTGGGTGGCCGCCCGAGCGAAATGGAAATGCATATGTAGGACTGCATTCCCCATGTCTTCCCTGATCTTGGGATTTAACTATCAAGGGCTTCGCGAAGAGCTTCCTGACTAACCCTGCACTCTCGTGCTTCGTCCCATTCTTTGACGATTTTTACTTCGATCTTCCACTCACGAACGCACTCGAATCGTCATCATGGCTCCAGTCGGTGGTGGTGCCGGCGACTTTGAGGTGGCCGCTCTGGCTCGCCGTCAAGCGCTCGCAGGTGCATCGGGACCCATGGCCCTGGTCAAAAACGCCAGAGTGTTTGGTATCGCATGCTTTGCCTGCCTGGGTGGACTGTTGTATGGTTACAATCAGGGTGTCTTTTCTGGTGTTCTGACCATGCCCTCCTTCAAGGAACGTAAGTAACGTCTCACCACTACAATTACAGGCAAGTCACTTACAGATGCTCAGACATGGGCGACTACATCGCGGATCAAGAAACACTTGAATGGAACTCCTCCAAGCAGGGCTGGCTCGTATCCATCCTCGAACTCGGTGCCTGGTTCGGAACAATGTACTCTGGATTCATCGCTGAGATCCTCTCCCGTAAATACGCCATTCTCGTCAGCGTCGCAGTCTTCATGATCGGTGTGGTCGTTCAATGCACTGCCTCCGCCGGTCAAGGCCACAATGCTATTCTGGGTGGCCGTTTCGTCACCGGTATGGGTGTTGGTGCCTTGTCCATGATTGTCCCCATGTACAACGCCGAGATCGCACCTCCCGAAGTCCGAGGTGCGCTTGTGGGTCTTCAGCAATTGAGCATTACCCTGGGTATCATGATCAGTTTCTGGATCGACTACGGCACCAACTACATCGGTGGCACCGGGAGAGATGGACAGAAGGAGGCTGCTTGGCTTCTCCCTCTCGCTTTGCAACTGGCTCCCGCTGTGCTTCTCGGTGCTGGTATGATCTTTATGCCTTTCTCTCCCCGTTGGCTCGTCCATCACGGCCGTGAGGCAGAGGCGCGCCGTGTACTCGCCAATCTTCGTAGCCTTCCCCAGGAGCACGAACTCATCGAGCTTGAGTACGCTGAGATCCGCGCGCAAAGTCTCTTTGAGAAGAAGTCTCTGGCCGAGCGCTTCCCCCATCTCCAGGATATGAGCGCTTTGTCGGTCTTCAAGCTGCAATTCGTCGCTATTGGAAGTCTCTTTACCACCAGGGGCATGTTCAAGCGTGTCTTGATCTCCACGCTCACCATGTTCTTCCAACAATGGGTAAGTGTTTCTACACAATCTGCACATGAAACACGTGCTGACCGGTAAACAACGTTTAGACGGGCATCAACGCCATTTTGTACTATGCTCCAAGCATCTTCCAAGACCTTGGGTTATCAGGCAACTCGATCAATCTCCTCGCCACAGGTGTTGTTGGTATTGTCATGTTCCTCGCAACAAGTGAGTTCCCACCGTAAGATACAACTTGACTTCCTCCCGCTAACGAGTTCACAGTCCCTGCAGTCATGTACGTCGACAAACTGGGTCGTAAGCCCGTACTCGTCAGCGGTGCCATCGGCATGGCAGCCTGCCACTTCATCATCGCCGGTATCTCTGCCAGCTACGAGGACAGCTGGGCCAGCCACCAGGGTGCTGGTTGGGCTGCCTGTGTCTTCGTGTGGCTCTTTGTCATCTTCTTCGGCTACTCATGGGGTCCGTGTGCTTGGATTGTCATCGCAGAAATCTGGCCCATGTCCAACCGACCATACGGTATTGCGCTCGGTGCTTCGTCCAACTGGATGAACAACTTCATTGTTGGTCAAGTCACCCCGGATATGCTTACGCATCTTCGTTATGGCACCTATATCTTCTTTGGTATCTTCACCGCCATGGGCGCGGCGTTTATCTTCTTCTTCTTCCCGGAGACCAAGGGTGTTTCTCTCGTAAGTTTTTTTTCTTCCAGACAAGCATGCGTGCTATCTGCTAACAACCGTCCCAGGAAGAAATGGACACCCTCTTTGGCTCCGCCGGTACCGCAGAGCGCGAGAAGGAGCGCTGGGCCGAGGTTCACCGCGAAGTCGGACTTACCGACCTCCTTGCGCGCTCTGGCCTCGTGCATGACGACGGCGTCGCCGACTTCCACAAGAGTAGCATGGAGAAGGAGAAGCCAGAGGTTCTCGAGCAGGCATAATCCATGCTTCAGTAGACCAGTTGAATCGAGCAAACTAGTTGGGGTTGGGGGCTATCGGGAACGGAGGACTTGTATATACTCTTTCGCTTAGCAAATCGTTCTATCTTAATATACTAGATCGCAAGCCTCAAAGTTTTGAAGTGAAATCCTTCCTCCTCGTAGTTTGCCTCGCGACCTTGGCCTCACCACCCCCACGCCTCGCAACAGTCGTAACCACCGGTTTCTTCGGCACCTCTTTCCTCGCCCCAACACGGCGCTTCCCACTCTCCCGCTCTATCTTCTCCCTCTCCGCTTCCTCAACGGTCTGCTCCTGGATCCTCATCGCCACCTCTTCCCACACGCCCGGCACACCCGTCTTCATCGTGTACAACCGCCCTTCTTTGACGTAGAATTTGAACCGCGGTTCACTCATGACTTCTAGCATGCGCTTGAAAATCCCCTTTTCCCTTTGCCTCTTAACCCACGCCTCGCTCTTCGGTAACTCAATATTTGCCAGACGTAGCTTCTTCGGCGGCAAAGCGCGGAGTTCGTGCAGGAAAGCGGTGGTGTGTTTGCGGAAGGGGAATATTCGCAAAGTAACGAATTCGAGTTTGGTGTTTGCGGTTGCGGCGGTGTTTTGGCGGAGGCTCCTGGCGAAACGGAGGAGTTCGGGCCGGGAGCGGCGCGCGTAGTTGGCGGTGGTGGGGATTTGGAGGAAGACTTGGTGGACGAAGGGGGCGGTTAGGTAGGCGAGGGTTAGGGTGGGGATGGTGCCGAGGATGCCGACTGGGGGGTGTTAGATGTGGGGTGGGGCTTTTGGGTGTTGGGGTGTTGAGAGGAGGTTGTGGGTGACGGGGTTTGATGTGTGTGAGGGAATATAATGCCACCACGTGATGAGTGCTGTTCGAAACCCGTGCAAGGTGGTTCGAACAAACCAGGGACGAAGATGATGTTTGCCCACGTATGATGAGGCCAGATCCACAGCCAATCGATGTGACGCGAGACGGGAATTGGTTCGGTGCATTTGGCAAGAAAAATGGTGTAGATGAAGAGATTCGGGTCGTGACAGTTCACCAGGCGTTAACAAAGTTCACTTACCAGTTATCGCCTGCATCTTCCTCACTCTCTCATCAGGCTGATTCTCATTGTTCCACAATGGAGGCACACCAAAGACGAGAGTTGTGCCGAATTGCAACAAAGCCATTGCTTTCCAAAAGGATATCCACGTCGTTCGTGCGTCGCCCGCATCGTAGATCAGTAGTCTTGACGCATACACTGGACATGTTCGTTAACAATGGTTGCTTCTTGTTTTTCGTCCGACTGCGGTAGAGCTGTTACATACTCTTCTCATTCTCCTTTCCGACTGGTTCGGGTGCCGACTTGGGCTTCTTTCCCCGTTGTAATGGTAATGTGGGATCTCTGCGTATTGTGGTAAATTTTCGTTGGCAACTCCGGCAGATGTATCCATTGAGACGTGCTTGAGCGACAAATCGTGTGCCTCTAAGTGTGGGCGCTGTGCTTCGAAAAGCGGCCGCAAAGGCGAGGAGCCGTGGCTGCATGCCTTCTGCAGTCAACGGCTGTGAAGAAAATTGCACACGTGTGTGGGCTTCGTCGGGCCTCGATGCGCTGGATCGCGTCACTGCGCGACGGCAAGGTTTGGCCGCTGGTGGTCTGACGTAGCAGGAGGCTTACTCAGCAATGGAGTCGTACGGACGTGTAGGGACGTGGATGGGCTGCCATGGTGCTTGTTGAGATGTCACGGTGTCACGTGGGATGATCGGCTTGCCGCGGCAACTCTAGCCGAAGCGGGTCAAGCTCGTGTGCGGAGAGATGCCACGGTTCCCTCGACCAGCTGCAAGCGGCCCACTCAACGACCGGCGCCGTCATGCTCCTTTCCCGGTCGTGAGCTATCTGTTGCAGTGTTTTAACTTTGTCGAGGTTCTTCATGTGACCAGTCGCGAGCATGTTGTTCGCATTCGCGCTGCTGTCGCTCGTTTCCTTTTTGTTCCTCGGATACGCCTACCAGGGCCTCAGCGACCACACACTGAAGCACCTGCCGGGACCGGGCGACGACTTCGATATAAAGAAAGGCTCTTTGCTGGCGCCAATCCTGGTACCCAGAGTCTCTGGAACCGAAGGCAATGTCGCCGTACGCCAACATTTCCTAGACTTCTTCAAGTCGCAATTACCGGAATGGAGGCTGGAAATGCACAACTCGACGTCGACGACGCCCGTTAGCAAGGGCAAGGAGGTCCCGTTCGTAAATATCATTGCGACACGCGGTCCGCCGGGTAGCTCCGAGGGCGACGTCTCGAGATTGGCTCTCGTGGCCCACTACGACAGCAAGTACACGCCGACGGGCTTCATTGGGGCGACCGACAGCGCGGCCCCATGCGCCATGATCTTGCATATAGCGCGCAGCATCGATGCGGCGCTGACGAAAAAATGGGCGGCGGCCGACCCCGACGACTTTGACGTGGAGCACAAGGGTGTGCAGATACTGTTGCTGGACGGCGAAGAGGCGTTTAAGAGCTGGACCGACAGCGACAGTCTCTACGGCGCGCGGTATGCCTCACCTTATCTTTCTTGGCCATCACTTACTGACGCATAACAGAGCCCTCGCTGAAGACTGGGAGTCGACTTTCCACGTCGCATCATCGATATACCGCACCCCACTCGATTCGATCGACCTATTCCTGCTACTTGACCTTCTGGGCTCCAAGGGTCCAAAGGTCCCCTCATACTTCAAGACGACACATTGGGCATATAAGCACATGGCGACTGCTGAGGCACGCTTGCGCAAGCTAGGCTTAATGAAGTCGTCCCCAAACCACGAGTCGAAGATGGCAAAGCGCGAGAACAAGAAGCCTCGCGACGAACGTCCGTTCCTGCCCGATGCGAACAAGGGAAATGATCAGTTCATGGGCGGCTTCGTTCAGGACGATCACGTTCCGTTCATGGCTCGCGGCGTCGAGATCCTGCATATGATCCCTACGCCCTTCCCACATGTATGGCACACCATTGAAGACGACGGGGAGCACTTGGATATGGATACAGTCGAGGACTGGACGAAGCTGGTCATGGCTTTCACTGCAGAGTGGATGGAGCTAGAGGGCTTTTTCGACTTCAAGGCAGAGAAGCGGAAGTTGGATGGCGAGAAGTCGGAACTGTAAGCATCTTCCCATCAACTTGAAAGCATGTAAGTTAACATACTGTAGTGAGATACCCTAGACCCTACGAATGAATTGTTTCGAATGTATAATTGAGCTGTGCAGCGCATTGTGACACTTTTTGAACGACTCGACACCACGCTTGGTGATGCTTACAGAGACAAAGCCGAATCATGTTCACAAAGCAGACCTTTCGCATGTCTTTGACCCGTGACTCGTTAAAGACACTAGTTTGGCCAATACATGTGATCTCATGAAGTTGCATCCGCAGCAATGTCTCGAGCCTAACTTCGGCATTCATCTCACATGATATGCGCTCTTAGTAACCAATGCTCGATTCCTGGGATTATAGCTTTTACCCGTTTACAAACATCTCACTGAACACTACCCAACCGCCACCACGATGCCAAAAGGCAAAGCCAAGAGGCGTAACCCGCGACCGAACCACCGCTCTGCAGAGCCGTATGAGACCCACCAAGTCTCATCACACAGACGTGGCGGTACGCACAAAGTACGCGATGAGAACAAGACCGACTCCGTCTACGACAACCTGAACTACAAAGAGCTAGTCGAAACAGCAAAGGAGCGCAGTATCTACCGCAAGGATATGAAGAAGGTAGAGATGGCCTGGGCCTTGAAGCACGACGACGAGAATAGAAAGCGTGCTGAACAGGACGCCCGTATTGCACGGCAAAGGAAGCTGGAGGAGGCAAAGAAGGAAGAGGAGAGAAAGGCTGCGGAGAAGAAGGCCCAGCTCATTGCTAAGCAAAAGAAAAGAAGAGAGAAAGAGGAGAGGAGAGAGCGCGACGAAAGCGTCAGTGACGACACTGTGAGTGATCCCGACTCGGAAGACGACGAAGACGCAGGCGATGAGTATAATCGCGAGAGGTTCGGTGAGGCGCTCAGTGAGGAGTCATGGGACAGCAGTTCTTCAGAGTCAAGTGCTGCATCAGTAAACCAGATCTACGAGCCTGGATGCAGACTTCGCCTCTTCGAATGGCCCAACCAAACTATGCCATCTGTCAAACCTGGAGGTTGGGATGACAAAAGATGGTGCCCGCTGCCCTTGCCGTGTCCTGTACCCTATGCACCTCTGAAGATTACAACGATGTATAGCAAGCAAAAGCTCGTGTTGCCAGGAGCAAAGTACCCACCAAACGTCACCCCAGACTTCGTACCCATCCTCAACCCCTTGATCCGATCCGGGGCACGCAACGGTCATCTCCTTGGCCCACTCCGCAAAGCCGTTATCGAAAGAGGGACGGATTGGGCTCAACGCACTCTCATCCAGGGCTGCAATGGCCACATGTACTTCCACCTTGGCTCTCGAAACGAAACGAAAGTACTAGCCGATACATACAACAAATGGTACCTCGAAAACAGGAAGTTGCTGCGCGTCAAAGGGAAAGGCAATGGTGACCCTAGAGATCGCGCTGCACGACATGCTCAGCGGCAGAGGAATAAGGCGAAGATGACGGCGGAGGTGTATGAGGCGTCGCAGTATCGGCCGTTGGCTATGTGTTATGTGCCTGCTTATCTGGAGTATGGTGAGCTGGTTCGAGATGGTGTGGCGAAGAAGAGTTTGGAGAATCTGTTCTTTGTTAGGTTTCCCGGGTGCGATGTACCGCATTATTACTTTTGGGCGAGGGAGGGGGAGTGGGGGGATCCTACGGTGGTGAATCTGGCGTGGAGTGCTCAACAATGGGAAGACAAGGGTGCTTTGCGTACGAAAGAGAACGAAATCGGAGGGGGAGGATTGAGGGATAGTCGGCATACTAGAACGCAATTGGTGCGCGTCCGCAAACCATCCGTTGACCTTCCACCCTCTCCACCATTCTCGAACCCAACAAGCATCACCGAGACCATCGCACTCGTCGAGCACCAAATCTACTGCGACGGCCTTCCCGGAACCCTCGCCCGCTACCGGCAGACCTGGGCTGCAAATGGGAAACAACGTGCCTGGCAAACCTTCGCCGCAGCATTACCAAAGCTATGGCCAAGCGGCGAGATACCAAGCGTGCCACCCGTACGTAGCGAACCTGGCGTGAAGCTTTCAGTGAAGCTGGCTACGATCGAACGCATGAAAGAATATGGCGAGACGCCGTTCAGTCCGTTGAATGGTACTGAGGCGTGGACGAGGGATGATGATAGGGTTTGGGATGTTGTTGAGGTTGATGTCGAGGATGATCTTGTGTCACCTATCGCTTCGACCGAAGAAGACGACGACGTCGACGACGAAGCTGAGGGAAAGGATGGGGAAGAAGGGACTGGTGCTTCTTTGGAAGATGATGGCAACGAAGCAGACGACGAGGCGTTGTATCGCCGTGATAGCGTGGTTTCGAGTCCGGGTTTCACCATGTCAGATTCGGTTGTGGCATGGCTCGAACAAGTCCAAGATATTTCTGCAGTGTCGCCTACGCCGAGCGAACCGCTTGATAAAGAGACGAAGCTACGCGAGTGGAAGGAAAGGCACCTGCGGGGTAGCAACAACTTAGGCCGTAGTCTTGCGGTTGTCGACGGCTCGTACTTGTTCTGCTGTACACTTTAGACAAACCCTAAAGCACAAGTAAGTAGACATAGAGTAAAGTATAATATAAAGCTATTAAAGTACAGTTTCTAGCTAGGTAAAAATTTATTTTAAAATACTAATGTAAAAACTCTTAGATTTTATTAGAGCTAGATAAGATTACTTATAATAACTATCTAATAACTCTTAATTTAGATCTAAACTTTATTAATTAAGTAATTAATTAATAAACTAATATTTTTATAGTCTATAAGCTAAGTCTAAAAAGATAAAGTCTATTACTAGTATTTATTAGTAGACCTATAATTCTATAGTAAGCTAGTTTAAAAAAAGTAAAGTCTATTACTAATATATAAAAAGATATATTTCTAATAAATCTAGATTTTTTAAATTAGAAGTATAGATATTAAATAGACTAAGACTTAAAGTTTAAGTACTAATATCTTTAGTATAGTAATAGCTTTTAAGATTTAAGCTAGTAATTTACTAGTAAACTAATTCTATAGCGTAAACTAGTCTAAAAAAAGTAAGATTTATTACTAGTATATAAAAAAATATATTTCTAAAAAAGTTAAAATTTTATATTAGAAAGTATAGGCGTTAGGTAGACTAAGACTTAGGTTTTTAGTACTACTATCTTTAGTATAGTAGTTAAAGCTTTTAAAATTTAGAGTAGTAAAATAACTATTTTATAAATACTAATATCTATCTATAGTAAAGAAAATTATAATATAATTATATATTCTTAATAGCTTATAACTAATAAAGCTATAGATTATAAAGTAATAAAATACTAAAATATTTAGTAAGTAAAATTATACTTTTATATATATACTCTCTATTCTCTATCTCTATCTCTATTTCTATTTCTATTTTTATTCTATAGCTTATAGTAAATTAGAGATCTAAAGACTTATTAAAGTAAATAGTAGCTTAAATCTAATACTAAAGCTATACTAACTTAATAAGCTTTTAACTACGTTACTACTCTTTAATAAGTTTTTCTAGTATTAGTAAGTCTAAAGCTAATTTTATTACTAGTTATATTACCTCTATTTATTATATTTTTATACTATATTACTTATTAAAGCTTCTATAAACTACTCTAAAGCTACTACTAAAAAGAAAGCTCTTAGTTAGACTATTTTAGTAATTATTATATAAACTATTATTAAGGCTATTATAGAGGCTAATATTAGAGCTCTTAAAGCCTATCTTTTCTATTTTATATTATATTTTAAGACTACTAAGACTATTACTACTATTAATACTATTAATACTATTAAGATTATTATACTACTACTATAAAGGCTTCTAATATATAGACTTAAACTAAGACCTTTTATAGTTTTTTATTATAGCTAAGCTTTTAAGTAACTTACTAGTAATATATAAAAGTTTTTTTAAAGACTATATCTACTCTAAAAAGAGTAATAGAATAGTTATTATATTACTAGTGTTACTCTTTCTATTTAGAGTAATTTATTAATTATTTATACTATTTATATTTATAACTTTATATATAAGATTAGACTATAGATAGCTTTATCTATAAAAATAAAAGTAGCTATTATATACTAGTGTAAGGCGTTTATTAGAATTTTTAGCTAAAGTAATAATAAATAAACTAAAAAGAATAAGGCGTTAAAGACTTACTTCTAGTGTAATAATACTATTAAATAGATAGTAGCTATATTAGCGTTTTACTATTATAGTTACTCTTAAGAACTAAAAGAGTAGTTATTTTTATTAGCTTAAGTTATATTATATTAATAGCTAAAGATTAAATATAGTAAGATATTAATAATATAAGTATTACTTAATAAAAAGTTTCTCTTCTTAGTAAGGCTTTAAAAGTAATATATTATTAGTCTATATAGAAGTCTTAGTGCTAATAGTAATATATACTAAATAGTTTTATTAGTAAACTAATAATTCTATAGCCTATAAACTAGTTCTAAAAGAGCAAGGTCTATTACTAGCCTACTAAAGAACGTATAACTAAAGGTTTTACCTACTCTTAAAGGTGCAGCGTTAAGTAAGCTAAGGCTTAGAGCCTTAGCGCTACTACCTCTAAGGTAGTTAAAGCTTCTAAATTTAGGCTAGCTATAAAGTTATTCTAATACTAAAGTACTTTATAAAAGAATTTTAATACTAATCTCTAAGAGAATTATAATATAATTACACGCGCTTATTAGCTTATAACTAATAGAGTAATATATTTTAAAAGTTTATAGTTAGAATACGTATACTAAAATCTCTCTTAGTAAAAGTGCGCTTCTCTTATTTTATAAGTTACTACTCTTAGAAATCTAAAGATATATTAAAGACGTAAGTAGCTTAAATTTAATACTAAACGCTACGCTAGTACGTTAAATAATTTATAAGTCTTCTTAGCGTTTATAAGAATAGAACTAATCTCTTACTAGTTACGTTACCTTATTTACTATTACTTAACTAAATTATTTTATTATTACTACTTTAATTACTTTTCTCTAAATTACTTTACTCTTGCTACATAAAGCTGCTATAAGCTACTCTACGTCTACTAGAAGAGAGACTATTAGAGAGGCTGTTCTAAAGGCTGTTCTAGTAGCTATAGAATAAGATACTATCTATACAATACAGAATGCGATCTATATACTAAATATATTAAAATTTTAAAATCTTCTAGTAGTTCTAGAACAAAAGCTAGGTATCTTTTAATATCTTTTTACTAAATAGAGTCTGTAAAATTAGGTATAAGGCACTATTAAGCTAGTAAGATAACTATTCTATAAATATAAATATTTCTTTATTATAAAATTTTTTTTTCTAGCTAGTCTAAAAGATTTAGAAGCTTTAACTACTTTAGAGATAGTAGTACTAAAACTCTAAGTCTTAGCTTACTTAATACTATACCTTAAAGAGTAAATAAAAAATTTAGTTATATATTTTTTTAAGTACTAGTAATAGCATTTATCTTTTTAGAATTAGTAGCTTTTTAAGCTATTAGTATTACTTCTTAAGATTTAAATTTCTACTTAATAAAGAATAGAATTATAATATAATTATATATTCTTATTATCTTATAACTAATAAAGCTATAAAAGATAAAGTAATAAAATACTATTTTTTTTTAGTAAGTAAAATTATACTTCTACTATTTATATACTTCTTTTTTATATTTTATAGCTTATAAAAAGTTAGTATTCTATAAGCTTATTATTAAATATAAATAGTAGCTTAGCTTTAATACTAAAGCTATACTAACTAATTAAGCTTTAACTATATTTCTAATATTTTATATCTCTTTTATAAATTTTTATATAGTAGAGTAGTAAAAAGGAAAAGATATTTAAAAAGTTATTTTTTTAAAGCTATATATCTAGATAACTCTACTAACTAAAACTAAGATTCTTAGTATTTTAGAAAGCTAAGTATTTTCTCTTTATAAAAGTTTTGTTAGAAGTTTACTTAGTAAGTCTAGACTAGTACAACGTTAGTAGTATTTAAGTAAACTAAAAAGCTCTACTTTTTTAAAATAATATTCTTTTATTTATAGTTATAATTTAGCTAAAGCTTAAATATACTATTATATATACTAAAATTTATTACTAATTAAAATTAAAAGTTACTTTATCTTTTTTTATAATAGTTAAATTAAAATATTATATTTTAAATATTATTTTTTATAGGCTAGCTAGATCTAGTAACTAGTACTTAGTATACTAACCTTTAGGTCTTTTTACTACCTTATAATACTTAAGCAAGCTTTTAATATAGTTATTTATTAACTTTTATAATATAGCTACTTTCTTTTTTTAAATAGTAGTAAAAAGTATTTTTACTATATTCTTACTAGCTTCTATACTTAGAAATCTAGTAAATCTTTTTACTAGCTTATATTTTAGTAAACTTTAGATATATTTTATAAAATTAAGATCTAGGCTATAAGTAAAATACTTAAAGAAAGAAATTCTATTTTTACTAAACTAATTAAAAATATCTAAAGTTTTAAAAATTCTATTATTACTTTACTAAAATATTTACTCTAAATAAAAAAAGATATTAGCTTTCTAAATATTAAAATCTTTCTTAGATCTAATAAGAATTAACTAAGTTATAGTTTTTTAAGGTTAAAATTAAAAGAAAGTATTTTATTTTTACTTAAAAAGAGGTTTAACTATAAAAGTTAAAATTTCTATTATATATCTTTTATTTATTAAGCTTTTAAAGTTTAATAAAGTTTTAGTTATATATAACTAAAATTTTGTACTAATCTAGATAGCTCTCTAAATAGAAATAGTAATAGAATAAACTATAACTTAGTTAGTAAGCTAGCTAAGAATAATCTAAAAAACTAGAAAAATGCTAGATTTTTTAGAAAAGAATTAAGCTTCTTTACTATTTTTTTAAACTTACTAAAGTTAGTTATAAAGACTTATTTAGGTTTAGCTCTTTTCTTTTTTCTTTTTCTAATATACTTTTACTTAGTACTATATCTATACTATATAAAAGACTTATTTAAAAAATAACTTTATTAAAGTTAATATATTTTATCTTTTTAATAGTATTTTTAGTATATATTATCTTAAAAGTAAATTTCTTTCTTTTTTACTTAGTAGTAGAAAAAAAGTATTTCTTTACTTTTAATAAGTATTTTAAAGATTTAGTAAAGAGGTCTAGATTACTTTTTTCTAGTGTATATCTATTTATTATTTTAGAACTACGTTTTTAAGTCTTTATTAACTACTCTAGTAGCATTTATAAAAACCTTTAAAAAGTAGCCTTATTTAGACTTAAGAAGAGTAGAAAAAGTATTTTTTTTCTTTTTAATATATTATAAAGTATTAATAATAGACTTATAAAACTTTATTATAGTAAAGTATTAATATAAATTTTAGTAATAAAATATAGTTAGTAACTCTATAAAGTAATCTTAATATAAGTATATTTTCTAAATATTTTATACTTACTATATATAACTATAAGTATTAATAAACCTTTTTTTTAATATAAAAAAAAAAGATAAATAGTAGTAATATACTTATAAAGAGTAATAGTAATAATAGTATCTTTATTAAACTTAAAAGTAGACTTAAATATAGTAAAAAGCGTATAAAGCTATAAAAATCTTAAAATATATTTAAAAATTAATGTAAAAGCTTTCTAAAAGAAAGCTCTTAGTAAAAAGAGTAAAAGTTAAAGTATAGTATTTTTTTTTTTAGCTATAGAAGTAGATAGATAAATATCTAAGTAGTATAGATAAACTTTAGGTTAAGAATAATATTAAATTATAGTACTAAGATAAAATATAACAAGATATTTATATAGATAAACTATAGTATAAAGAAAAGTAGTCTAGAGAGAATTATAAAAACTTTATATATAGAGAATACTATTCTTTATTTTATATCTTTTTTAATACCTTTATATATATTAAAACTTTTAAGAATCTACTAATATATCTACTAAATATAAAGAACCTTTTATACTAAACTTTTTATTTATACTTACTATTTAGGCTTTAGTTTTTAGAATAATAACTACGTTAAGTATAATAAAATATATAACTTTAGTAAACTTTACTAGCTATAAGCGTAGTTTATTTAACTTTCTAGTTCTTTTTAAAATCTCTAAAATAAGAAATCTATAGTAAATAGCTATAAGAATAAAGCTAGAGTAGAGCTTTTATTATAATAGTAAAAACTAGAAAAAAGTAATTACTACTAATAAAAGACGTCTCTTAGCTTTATATATAATAGATATATACTATTTTACTAAAATAACTTTTTTTTATAATATTATAATAATTATAAAAAAAGAATTTAATTACCTTAGTATACTAGATAAGAACCTAGCTAAGTTAGTAAATACGCTAGTAATCTAGAATAACAATAACCTTATCTAAAGTATAGTAGATAATATTATTCTTAGCTAAGAGTAAATAGCGCTTTACTAGCTATATAAAATAGTATATATATAGTATTATAGTAGACTATACTAAATAACGCAAAATAATAAGTAAAAGAAATAGTTAATATACTAGAGAATTTTAAAATATAGCTAATATAGCTAGATTATAGATAATTATATATAGAATATAAGTTACTAGTAATTATATAAATATTTTATAAATATCTTAGATTAGTTTAAAAGCTTTATACTAGCGTACCTAGACTTACTTAGTTTCTTTTTAGTATTACGTAATTATATAAAGCTTATACTAGTACTAGTTAATAGTCTAAATAGCTATTAGTAATATATAATAGATAATAAGTAGTTAGTCTATTATAATTATATCTAGTAACTATATTATTAGTAGTAGAGATAGTATAGGTATAAGTATTATAAGTTTTAAATTTAGGCTTATATTAGAGATTTTTTAAGTTTAATTTTAAAGTCTAATATAGTAATATATTCTTACGTAATTATATAATTATATAAGAACTTAATATTAAAGAAGTACGCTATAAACTCTATCTCTTAGATCTAAAGAGAAGAAAACTTTACTAGTATAGTACTAATAGTACTAGTAGATATTTATTATAAAGATAAAGTATAAACTTATATTCTAAACTTTTAAATTTTAACTAATATATAGAGAATATAAAGAAGAGAAAATCTAAACTTAAAAAATTAAAAATATATAGAATAAGACTAAAAGAACTATATATAACTTTAGTAATTTTCTTAAATATACTTTTATTTCTTTTAATGTTTTAAAATTATTTAGAAAAGAATTAATAAATAAAATTTTTCTATATTTAAATATTATATAAGCTACTATTATATACTCTTACTTAAAAACTTTTTAGATACTAGTTTTAATATTAAAGCTAGATTAAACTATTTCTTTTTAACTTTATATTTAAAATTACTTATCTTCTTATATATATCTACTAAGTAAGATTCTAAAGAAGCTAATATAAGAGAAGGTTATACTTAATATATTATAGTTAGACTAGATACTCTTATTCTTTATGCGCTATATAGCTTTAATAAGCTATTAAGCGCTAGCTTTATATAATATATAATAAGCATAATCTACTCTACTATATATTTTCTCTTCTTAAGAGCTTAGCTCTATTAAGTAACTATACTACTATATATAATTTCTATTTACTTATAATTATTTTTTATACTTTTTAATAACTTATCTAAGCTATATACTTATTTATAAACTCTACTATACGCTTTATTATTTTAGCTAAACTACTATACTATTATACTAATATAAAAGAGAACTTACTAGCTACTACTAGCTTATTAAAACTAGTAGAAGACTTTTTATAGCTAGCTATACCTTAGCTTAGTCTAACTTAATAGTAATTTACTAGAAATATATCTATACGCTTTTATTATTCTTCTTTACTAGTTTTTACTTTATAGCTCTTTAGTCTTAACTATATAGCTAAACTTTAGTTTTTTTATTAAAAGCTTTAACGCTACGTAGATAGTAAAAAAAAAGATACTAAGAAGAACTAGAGTCTAGAAAGAGCTAATAACTTATTAAGAGTAGAACTAGCTTACTTTAAAGATACTAAGTAAACTATAAGAAGTATTATAATAAGTATATAGTAGTAAAGTAAAAGCGCTAAGTATAAGAAGCTTTTAATATTCTAAGCTACTTTCTAAATAGTTTCTTAAGTAGACTATAGTTCTAATAAAAAAGGTACTATTATATTTAAGCTACTATTTAAATAAGTTTCTAGATAAACTACTATAATACTAGAGAAGCTACTATCTTTAATAGAAAAGCTACTATTATATTTAAGCTACTATTTAAATAAGTCTCTAAGTAGGCTACTATAATACTAGAAAAGCTACTATCTCTAATAAAGAAGCTACTATTATATTTAAGCTACTATTAAAATAAGTCTGTAAGTAAGCTACTATAATACTAGAGAAGCTAATATTCTTAAGAGAGAAGCTACTATTATATTTAAGCTACTATATAAATAAGTTTCTAAGTATAAAAATAGCTTATAGCGCTAGTAGCCTTAATAGCTTAGTAGTTTTACTTTAAATATCTAAAGTAGATAGTAAACTTTATACTTTTATCTCTACTACTTTTATCTTTCTAGATACCTCTAAGAGTTTTACGTACAATATCTACTACTATATAACTATATATACTTAATAATATAATAGCTATAGCTTAATAGATACTACTTTTATTTTATTTCCTATTCTATTACTTACTAATAGTTAGTAATATAGTACTTTACGCGCTTATTAAAGCTAAGTAGATAGTATAACTAAGTAAGATAAGAATTTCTTTTACTATTTATATTATATTTTTAAAAATTTCTTAAGTACGTTATATACTTCTATATTTTTATAGCTACTTTCTTTCTAAAAGATATATAAACTATTTATTTAGTACTTTTCTTTATCTTATTACTTTATTTCTTTTTAACTTTTTCTTATTTTAATCTAATACTTACTTATTAAATATCTTTTATAATCTCTATACTATAGCTTTACTAAATAAAACTACTACTATAATATTTAGCTTTAATATTAATATTTTATATAAGAGTAGTAGTAATAGTAGTAGTAAGAAGCCTTTTAGTAGTAGTTATAGTAGTAATATTAGTTTTATAGCTCTTTTTACTCTAAAAAAAGAGTTTCTAGTTATAGTAATAATAAAGCTTAGTAAGTACTTCTATACTTTATTAAGTTTTTGTAAAGATTATAATAACTTAGTTATTATTATCTTTTTATTATTAAGCTTTGTTAAGATTACACTTATTATTATTTCTTAATAAATTAGATAAATTCCTAGTAAATCTAATTACTTACGTAGTTAAGATTTTAGTAGCTAGTTTTTATCTACTATACTAGAAGATTCTAAAACATCTCTATTTATCTTAGCCTAGCTATTATTAGAGTTATTACGTAAAATAATAACTTTTATCTTTCTTATCTCTCTTTCTATAAATACTAAAAGATCTAGTAATAAACTAATTATTAGTCTATATAATACAATATAAAAACTAATATAATTAGTACTAGTTTAGATTATAAATCTAAAAAGATAAAAAGAATTTAGCAGACTTAGATTATAAATCTAGAAATTAAGTAGATTTAATTATAAATCTTTATCTTTAGGTAGAAATAAGTAAATATTTATATAATTATTCTAGTAGCTATTTTCTATAAAAGAAATAGTAATTCTTTATAGTTATTCTTTACTTAGTAATAATATTATTACCTTTTATCTATTTTCTACTTTATAATTACTTTATTACAATCTTTATTAGTTATACTATTTATTATAGTATTTAACTACTTTGTTCTAATAAAGCTATATTCTATTATTAGAGAATAGTTTCTATTACCTCTCTATTCTTTATAGTTTTACTTAGCTAATATACTTTTAGTTTCTATCTTTTCTAAAATAACTACTAATAGTAACTTTATCTATAATGTTACTAACGCCTTTACTAACTATCTACTTACTACTTTTATTTTTTAGTTCTCTACTTATATTTATAAAATTACTAAAGTCTACTTAGTAATCTTAAATAGTATTTTTAGTATAGCTAGTAATAGCTTCTATATTACTTCTAGTACTAGTAATATAAACTTAAGTATGTTTTTATTTAAGTTTTTTTACTATTAAGATTATAGCTATATTCTATATAATAATAGTTTTATATATAATTCTTAAAATCTTACTATACTAGCTAAAACATAAAACTTCTATAAGTAGGCTATAGAATATAGTATAACTACTAGTAGCACTATTAGAGTTTATAGAAAGTATTTTACTACTTTTCTCTTATACTTTATTAATAACGTTTATTATTATATAACTTTAGATAATATTAATAATACTAACTACGCTTATTATAGCTATCTTAAGAAAGATTAGATCTATACTTTAATTCTAGATTATAATAGAAAAATACTTTTTAGTAGCTACTATATTATATACTAAGTTAGAGATAAGCGTAAATATTCTCTAAGTAAGTTTCTTCTATAACTTATTACAGCCTATACTAACTTATTATTCTCTTTTTAGAACTAATTTATTTTATTATAGCTTTTATAAATTCTAAAGCTACTAAGTATAATTTTCTTTTTAGTAAACTAACTAAGAGTAATTATAGTACAGCGTTAATATAGAGTAGAGTAACAAAATGTAGTTAGTAACTCTATATAGTAATCTTATTATAGGTTGTAAAGATTATAATAACTTAGTTATTATTATCTTTTTATTATTAAGCTTTATTAAGATTGCACTTATTATTATTTCTTAACAAATTAGAAAAATTCCTAGTAAATCTAATTGCTTACGTAATTAAGATTTTAGTAGCTAGTTTTTATCTACTATACTAGAAGATTCTAAAACATCTCTATTTATCTTAGCCTAGCTATTATTAAAGTTATTACGTAAAATAATAACTTTTATCTTTCTTATCTCTCTTTCTATAAATACTAAAAGATCTAGTAATAAACTAATTATTAGTCTATATAATATAATATAAAAACTAATATAATTAGTACTAGTCTAGATTGTAAATCTAGGAGATAAGAAGGATTTAGCAGACTTAGATTATAAATCTAGAAATTAAGCGGATTTAATTATAAATCTTTATCTTTAGGCAGAAATAGACAGATATTTACGTAATTATTCTAGTAGCTATTTTCTATAAAAGAAATAGTAATTCTCTATAGTTATTCTTTACCTAGTAATAATATTATTATCTTTTACCTATTATCTACTTTATAATTATTTATTACAATCTTTATTAGTTATACTATTTATTATAGTATTTAACTACTTTGTTCTAACAAAGCTATATTCTATTATTAGAGAATAGTTCTTGTTACCTATCTATTCTTTACATAGGTATATTTTCTAAATACTTTGTACTTACTATATATAACTATAGAATTTAATAAAACTCTCTCTTTAATATTTACTATAGATATAGTACTTTAATAACAATAAACAAAAGTATGCTATAAACTTTACTTCTTAGATCTAAGAAAGCTAACTAAGAGTAATAACTTTTATAAAGACTAAATTAAGTTTTATACTAACTTTCTATATACTAAAAGTATAACTACTTCTTTTACTCTTAAGAGGTAGACGCGTACTAATAAAATTAATAATATTTATAATCTAGTTTACTAGACTTCTAGAGTAGATACTATAGCTTTATTAAGAACTTTTACTATAGTAGTATTTATTTATACTAGCTAGTAGACTAGCTTTTATATAGCTTAAAATATATATACTTAGATAATAAACTATCTTTAATAAATAGCTACTAATTTTTTTAGTATTACTCTAGTAATACTAAAGAAGTAAAGCTTTTACTAAATAGCTTTAGGCCTTAATTATATAGTAAGTAGACTTTAACTTTTTTTAAAAGTTAGCTAGTATAAATTCTCTAGCGTAAAGTATTTAGAGCTTAATATTACTTATATAATTAGTATTAACTTCTACTAAAGTATTAAAACTAATAGTAGTATAGATTAGTTTACTAAGTTTATAGTCTTTACGCTTAGTCTATTAACTCTACTAGCTAATAGTAAAATTTTAAATAAGTTAGTAGCTTAAGCTATTAGTCTCTATATACTTTAGAACTACTTTTTTACTTTAAAAAAAAATAATAGTAATTATAATAAATTATATATAAAACTATTCTATAATAATTCTATTATATATACTTTTACTAGTTAAGCTCTCTTAGCTTATAATTCTAATTCTTTTATAAGTACTTCTTTTAGTTTCTCTACTTAGTCTTTAACTATCTTTTCTTTTAGCTCTAGTAACTCTTCTATATAAGCTACTTATTAGACTAGCTTCTTTTTTAGACTTTTACTTATTAATCTTACTACTACTTCTACTAGTCTTTTTAAGTTATCTAGCTATACTCTAATAAGCTCTTTATTATATAATCTTAGTAATCTTAGTAACTTTTTAAATCTTAACTTTTCTTTACCTAATATCTTTATTAGCTTTAATACTTCTAGCTTTAGTAGTTTCTTTAGTTTTTTTTTATAGTACTTACTTTTCTCTATAACTTATAAACTTTAATTATAGTAGTTTATTTTATAGTATACTTTAGCTTCTATCTACTTACTCTAAAGTATCTAGTACTACTTTTTAAAATATAAATTCTTTTTCTTTTTTCTTATAAGTCTCTAGCTAATAAAAAAGAACATTTTTAAATTATTTCTACTTACTAATAATAAAAATAGAAAGAAGAAAAAGAAGTAGCGTATTTAGTTTAACTACTATTATTATAATCTTATTATATACTTATTTTAGATTTAGAGCTTATAGTTATAAGCTTTTAGATTATTTTCTAGTTCTAGACTTAAAAGCTTATTAAGTCTACTAGTAGTGTCTTTAAAAGCCTAATATTTTTTTATTTTTTTTTAATCTTTTTTTCTTATAAAATTCTAAGAACTCTAAAAAAACTTATAAAATATATTACTATTATCTACTACTTTATACTTATTTATCTTACTAACTACCTTTTTTCTCTCTATTTTTTTTAGCTACTTCTTAGCTAAAATCTTTTTTACTTACTTTTTTTAAACTTATAATACTATATAAGTTTATTATAGTTAGTGCTTATACGTAAAATATATATCTTAATTATTTAGTACTTCTAGAAGCTACTTACGTTAGCTACATAGTTATATAGTACTTCTAGACTAGTTTTATTAAATAGCTTTAAGTTATTATTAAGATTAAGTAAAGCTTCTATATTAATAGATTTCTATTAAATAAACTTTTTTAAGTAGTTACTAGTAAAAGTACTCTTAAGTAGTATACTATTAAGTTTTTTAATAAAGTAAGTACTTTTATCTATAATTTTAGTAATATAAAAAAGACTTTTTTAGTAGAGTTAGAGCTTTTAAGACTTTAATATATTAATATCTAAAAAAGTATTATAAAGTAAGATTAAGTTTCTAAACTTTATTAAAACTAAGTATAAGTTTATTTAGTTATTAAACTATTTCTTACTATCTTTATAAAGATTTACTATTTTATTAACTACTTTTTTAAGCTAGTTATTATAGAATTTAAACTACTTAGCCTAAAAAGTAATTAAGTTAAAAGTATTTCTAATACTAGTCTAAAAGAGTGTTTACTACGTAAAGATATTAAGTTCTACTAGTAAAATATATTTATAGCTAGTTATTAAGTATATAGATATTTTAATAGTTAAGTACTTTACTATAACTTAGTTAGCTTATAAAGCTAAATAAAAGTTTAATACTTAGTTATTCTTTATTTTATAAAGCGTACTAGTAAGTTTCTTATAGCTATACTTAATAAAGTTTTAAGTCTATAAATAAAAGGCGCTTATAATAACTTAGTTAATACTATATAGCTTATATATATCTTTAATAAACTTTTTATTTTTTAAGCCTTTATTTATAGAAATCTTAATAGATATATTTTATCTTATAAAGATATTCTTCTCTAAGAACTTAGCTACTTTAGTAGATAAGTTCTTTATAAGAGCGTAAGCCTCTAAGTAATCTAATATATAATTTCTAGCTATAATAAAGTACTTTTTTCTAGCTAAGTCTATAAGTATATAAATAATATCTACTATAACCTACTTCTATAGTTTATTAGGTTCTTATTTAAAGTAGAGTTTCTTATTAAAATACTATACTAAGTAGAAATAGTATTATAAGTAAGTATATATAAAAGTGTTAATATTATTAAATATATAAAGCTAGAAGTATTAGTACTATATCTTATACTAGGTATCTTTATACTCTTAGTAGTCTAACTTATTATATATTATAGTAATAATAGTAGTCTAGTTCTTAGAATTATTAACTACTTACTTTAATAGCTTATAAAAAACTAAATAGATCTATAACATATTCTTAATAACTTTAAACTTTCTACTTTACTATTATAGCTTACGTATTTTTAAGTATAGTAAGTTACTAGAGTTCTATAAAATTAAAAGCTATATTATAATATTATAGAAGTACTTAGTATATAAATTATTAAGTATACTTATATTAGTACTTATTATATAATAAGTATACTATAAGGTCTAATAATACAATAAGTCTTAGAATAAAGTTATTACTTTAAGCTAGTAATTACTAAAATTCTTTATATTATCTTTAAGCTTCTAAAGTAAAGTCTATTCTTCTAGTCTTAGTTTTTAAAAGAGAGTATCTATAACTATATTTTTTCTATTTTTAATATAGTAAATTTTTAACTTCTATATATTAAGTGTAAAGATTATTATAACTTAGTTATTATTATCTTTTTATTATTAAGCTTTATTAAGATTGCACTTATTATTATTTCTTAACAAATTAGAAAAATTCCTAGTAAATCTAATTGCTTACGTAATTAAGATTTTAGTAGCTAGTTTTAATTAGCTACACTAGAAGATTCTAAAACACCTCTTTTTATCTTAGTCTAGTTAATATTAGAGTTATTACGTAATTTAATAACTCTTATCTTCTTATCTCTCTTTCTACAATTACTAAAAGATCTAGTAATAAACTAATTATTAGTTTATGCAATACAACGCATAGACTAATATAATTAGTACTAGTCTAGATTATTAATCTAGAAGATAAGAAGAATTTAGCAGACTTAGATTATAAATTTAGAAATTAATAGAAATTAAGCAGATTTAATTATAAATTCTTATCTTTAGGCAGAAATAGGCAGATATTTACGTAATTATTCTAGTAGCTATTTTCTATAAAAGAAATAGCAATTCTCTATAGTTATTCTTTACCTAGTAATAATATTATTACCTTTTACCTATTATCTACTCTGCAATTATTAATTGCAATCTTTATTAGTTATACTATTTATTATAATATTTAACTACTTTGTTCTAACAAAGCTATATTCTATTATTAGAGAATAGTTCTTATTATCTATCTATTCTTTACAGGTTATAAGCCTAGCTAGGCGCTTATAGCTTTGTTAGAATATATTTTATTTATATTATTACTTGTTCTAAGTAATTAATATATTTAAAAGAAAAAGATTTTTATTTATTCTAAAAGAGTTATTCTTTAGAATTAATAAAATATCTATTTTAGAACTATATAGTTTAACCTATACTTTTTATCTATTATTATTTTATAATAATAAGGAAAAAAGCTTTTAGTTATTATTATTAATAATTAATAAGAAAGAAACTAGAGTACTTCTTATTAATATTAATAAAATAGCAGTATTAGCTAAGACTTTTACTAGTATTAGTCTTTGCTTACTCTACTTATAGAAATATAAGATAATAGAGTTTTATATACGTTTTCTCTATTTAGAGAGTAGTTAGTTACCTACATATATTATTTTAAAAGCAAACTAGCTAGAGGCTTTAATAAGCTTAAAGAATCTATTTTACTAGAATTATATATATAAAAAGACGTTTTAAAAACGCGTTCTACTTTATATATACTAGTATTTATAATCTCTCTTAGAGAAAAAGAGAGGATTCTTTAAGTTATTAATTATCTAAAAAATAAAAGTCTGCAATCTTAGTTATTATTACTATAATAACTTTATCTTTATTATTAAAGATCTATAGTAATAAAGTTTTACTTTAGTTACTATTAGAAA